>JAYJMF010000036.1:1275775-1287103 GCA_036873715.1 Salvia sclarea | reverse complement strand
ATCCAGATCAATGAATCAGATTGAATTATAGTTAACATTTTCAGGAGTGATACTAAATGATCCACTCCCTATATATATATATATATATATATATAAATTTTTATAGCAGTAACATTTTAAAATAATAATAATAATATTGTATGTTGATTAAAAAAAATACTAATCCTATTATTCTGATATTTCGAAATTGGTGTTCAAATTATTAAAAGAAATGAAAATTCATTTATTTGTTGATAGTTACGCCTGATTTGATTCGTGGACCTCTGTTTTGGTGATCACATGCCATTGATAATCAAATTTGTAGGTGAATTCACTGAATTGAGTGATATAATTGTCGAGTATAATGATGATTTCATGTTACTGATATTGGGATAGAGAGAGTCAAGATTGGATACAAATGATGATTTCATGTTACTGATATTGGGATAAGAGTAAGTCAAGTTTGGAACTTGTATCAAAAACACCACACTATATGTTGACCCACTATGTCCAAACATGCTTTCTCCTATAAGTTGTAATACAATTATACAACGACAATGCAAATCATAAGGCAGACAATAAAGGAGAAATAAAAGAAAAAGAATCCATCTCCTTAAATCTCGTGGAATCAATAAGTTTTAAGGATAATCTGCATCCTATGCTCTAAAAATTAGTATAAAATAATTTGGAAAAGAAAATGTATTGGGTAGCAAGCAGTAATAATTTAATTGAAATGCCTTGAGAAATGGATCTATGCAGCTGAAGACTTAAAAAAAAGCAAAGACAGTGGAAGCTGGTGAAAAAAACAAAATTAGTTGGATTAAAAGTCTGGAAATTTCTAGCTCTGTTTTCATATGCGAACAGTTTTGCATGTCTTGTTAGAGACCTGCAGAAAGGGGAAATGAAGAAAGATTTCTTCTTTTCCTGTCTTCTTCAGCCAACCATACGGTTTTGTTTCAACCTCGTGATTGCATCTGACAATATTATATTGTCAGAGATATAAACAAGCCAAGAAAATCATTTTGAGCTTCAAGTTTTTCCCTTTCCCCCCTTTCTTTCCTAGAGAGAAAAATGAGAGAAATAGGGTTGGCATTGTTGCTGATTATTTTCTGGGCTAATAGTGTTGGTAGCACTTCCAGTCTTCTTTCACCTAAAGGTGTAAACTTTGAAGGTGAGCTTTGCACCATTTACTCTGTGTGTGTGTGTTTGTGAGTGAAAATAATGTTGGATTTTGTGGAATGTTGCAAGCAGTTGCTGCTCTGATGGGAATGAAGAGAGAGATGAGAGATGAAAACCATGTTCTTGATGGATGGGATATCAACTCTGTGGACCCTTGCACTTGGTACATGGTTGGCTGCTCTGCTGAAAGCTTTGTCATTTCTTTGTGGGTATTTTTACACTCTCTTTTTATGTGTTTTCTATTTTCATTTACTTTCGTTTCAATCTTCTCATTTTTTGTGTTGTTTCTTGATGACTGATAGAGAAATGCCTAGTATGGGATTGTCTGGAACACTCTCACCAAGTATTGGGAACTTAACTCATCTTCGCACAATGTGAGTTCTAATTTCTACTGCTTATTTATATTCCATTGTTAATGGATTTTATATGATTCATATTATGATTTCTGGTCAGATGTTGCTTTTATATGGAGTAATTTGTATTAATAAGATACCTGAGATGTTGATGGTCTATGATTTTTATTAGAAATGCAAAGATTAGAAATTAGAGTCTCTATCTGAACTTTGTCCTCATTTCCTGTTACATCACCTTATGATTACATTTTGGCATTTTGGGGGGAGGGGGTTTGGCTACGGTTATTTTAGACATCTTATAAGATGTAATATCTCCAAAGCTTATAAGTTGTCAAAGTGTTTAGATTTTAGAAATTAAAGAGAGAATGAGTTAAAGTGAGATTTGTGTTTCAGGGTTAAACCTTAGATGAAATAAGAATAATATAATGTTGTAAATAACAAAACATTGCATGATTATTTTTTGTAAATTAATTGTCGCATAAAAGATAATAAAAAAATAAGTTGGGATTGATATCTTGTCGGAGCTTATAAGATGTTGGAGCTCATTTTTAGATCTTATAAATTGTTTAGGATCACATTATGCCAAACACTTCCTAGTTGAGTTTGTTTGGTTTATCTCATTATAATTTTAGTCTTCTGATGACTACAGCTGTGTAATCTCTATTGTTTGTTTATCATGATTGCTTCCCAGAAACTAAGCATGACTACAAACAGGTTATTACAGAATAATCAGTTATCAGGGAACATCCCCTCAGAGATTGGAAAGCTTTCGGAATTACAAACGCTCGATCTTTCTGGTAATAAGTTTGATGGTGGTATTCCAGGATCTCTGGGTCGTCTATCTCGACTTAGCTACTTGTAAGGATGTATTTCCTATTGTTCACTCAGACTCTATCTATAGCTGGTTTGGATTTCTTAATCACTGAGCTTGATGCTTTTTCAGGAAACTTAGCAGAAACGAGTTATCTGGACTAATCCCTAGAGGTGTAGCTAGCCTTACAGGTCTTTCTGTCTTGTATGTTTTCTTACCATAACCATTGAAAATATGTGATTACAAGAGTTGCAAATTGATGCTAATCAAACAGGTGATACATTTTTTGCAGGGACTTATCTTTTAATAACTTAAGCGGTCCGATACCTAAGATCCTTGTAAAAGACTACAGGTGAAGCTGTTGGAGCAGTTTATTTCGTTGCGTGATCTTTCTTTCTGCTTCCATATGTATATTTGTATGTGTTGAATTTCACTACACACTCCATTTTCTTGCTTGAAATGAACCACCTTTTGTGTTATGCTGCATGTGATCAACACAGATAGAAGCCTCGTATGCCTAGATAATGAAAAACCAATATCTCGTGTGTTTTTCTTACTTTCTTAATTGCTTTGAGATTAATTTTGTAACATCCTGTTCTGGCCTCTGAATGGAATGCTTTCAATCTGTTCCAGTGTTGCAGGCAATGTCTTCCTGTGCTCTTCGAACTCACAAATTTGTATGGCTGCTCCGAAACCACTTAATGGTATCATATAGTTTCTTATCAAATTATACAGCCTAACCTTATTTTGGTTAGTGCTCATATATCTTCGTCTTTCAGACACAACTTCATATCCTAAAATTATCCACCGCCATCATCGTCATCTAGTTGTAGCTGTCGTAGCTGGAGCCAGCTGCGCGTTTCTAGTTTCTATCTTACTCCTCGTATGTTGGGTGCACTTCTACAGGTCTCGCATTCTCTACACATCATACGGTACCTCCTAACTGCTCTCGTATCTTTTCCTTTATCATAAAAAAGAGAGGCACAGTCCTGCGCATCCACCCTAACTAAATCCTAATTGAGATTATTAAACCTTAACTACGGATTAATAAATTCTAGTTGGGGTGGATGCACGGTGCATCCGGATGTACACCAAGTTTTTACCTAAAAAGATGATAACAGAACCATCTTGATAATCTGAATGTGCAGTGCAGCAAGATTACGAGTTCAATATTGGACAGTTGAAACGTTTCTCTCTACGTGAATTACAAACGGCAACGAGCAACTTCAACCCTAAAAACATACTCGGGCAAGGAGGATTCGGAGTCGTATACAGTGGTGTTCTTCCGAATAAAACAGTCGTAGCTGTGAAAAAACTGAAAGACCCTAGCTTCACCGGGGAAATGCAGTTTCAGACAGAAGTCGAGATGATAGGATTGGCCTTGCATCGAAACCTTCTCCGTCTATACGGCTTCTGCATGACCGCAGAGGAAAAACTGCTTGTCTATCCTTATATGCCTAACGGCAGCGTTGCAGATCGTCTCCGAGGTTTGTTACAGGACTAGATTTCACCGTCTCTGCATTTTTCATCTGTGATGGCTGATCTTAACTTGCGTGTGTATATCGAATTGATAGATCCTGCTCAGGAGAAGCCGTCTCTCGATTGGAGCAAGCGCATGCGCGTTGCGCTCGGAGCCTCTCGCGGCCTTTTATACCTACACGAGCAATGCAATCCGAAGATCATCCACAGAGACGTCAAGGCTGCAAATATCTTGCTCGATGAGAGTTTTGAAGCTGTTGTCGGAGATTTTGGCCTAGCCAAGCTTTTAGATCCGAGAGATTCGCACGTGACCACAGCCGTCCGTGGCACCGTAGGGCATATTGCCCCGGAGTATCTCTCGACTGGCCAATCCTCGGACAAAACTGATGTTTTCGGGTTTGGGATACTGTTGCTCGAGCTGATAACGGGGCAGAAAGCGTTGGATGCTGCGAATGCATCAAACGGGCAGGTTCAGCGAGGAATGATCCTCGACTGGGTAAGCATACGAGCCTTTGTCTTTGCATTTCTCCTTACTCTGTGTTGAAAACATGCCCTAACTTGATTTGTGGGGTCATCTAGGTTAGAACTTTGCATGCAGAGAAGAAACTCGAAGAGCTCATAGATAAGAATCTAAAGGGATGTTTCGACTCGGAGGAGCTGGAAAAGGCCGTTGAACTCGCTCTGCAATGTACTCAGTCGCATCCGGACCTCCGGCCTAAAATGTCGCAGGTGTTGAAGGTCTTAGAAGGGATAAACGGGCAGTCGGAGCCACTGGAGGCACCAGGTGGCGGCGTCGACCTATGTCAAGGTCGAACGTTTAGTTTCTCGTTGAATTTTAATGAGACTTGCGATGAATCGTCGTTTGTCATTGAGGCCATAGAGCTTTCAGGCCCCAGATAGAGTCTCGTGTGAGACCGTTTCACCGGAGAGATGGATCAAAGTTGGGATCCAAACTCATATTCAATGGCATCTTCGTAATTATAGTTATAAATATATAAAAGTAACTATAAGTATGCCGTTGACATATGAATTTGGATCCGGTTCTTGACTTGTGTCACGGTTTTACACCAATTTTGTGTCGTGTAATTCGTTTAGGAGGCTTCCTTCACCAGCCATGCTGGATTCAGACAGGTTTCTAAGTGTATATACTGCAGATTTTGCAGCTTGCAACAATAGTTTTTTATTTTTGTTTTAATAATACAGTTTAGGATATCTACTTTCTTTTTATCTGTCAAATTTTCTGTTTTCCAATTTTTGGAAAAATGAAATCTAAGTCAACCCTAAATCATCATGGAACTTTTGAAATTCAGTTAGACTAGTTAAGAAATACTACTACTAATAATAATAAAATAAGATTTAATTGATTGTAAATATATATATTTTTTTTAATTTTGATTTTTAAGCAAGTCTATTATTTTTGAAAAAAAATTACATCAACTTTAATTTTTTTTTTTGCAATTTAGCATATTCTAAAGTTCATTGATTCAATAACTTGATTTTTCGGAGTCTGATTGCCAGTCTAAAGTTACCGTTAGAAAATGATTTTTAAACCGTTATTTGACCATTTTCGGTGATTGAAATCTAACTACACGAGTGCTAATAGAAATGTATTGTCAAGAGCTTTCAACGACAGTTTCAGATTCTCAATTAAACTCCAAATAGTCAAGTTATTACCCAACAAATTTTAAATTTGTGTCAAATTTCAAAATTTTGTAAAGTTTATGCATTTTTTTTACCAAAATAATAATTTTGGTTAAAAATCAAAATTTGGAGAATTTTTTTGTATTTATAGGCATAATAATAATCCCTAAGAAAAGGATAAACATCGACTGGGGGCTGTATAGTATTCGGTATATTTGAAATCTGATTTCTCTTTGAATTTTCCCTCGCCTCCCTCTCTCTGTCGTCGTCTTTTCGAGTAGTATCTTTTACCAGGAGGAATCAAACACAACGGCACCGTTTCAGCAAGAAACGCAACATTCTACTTAAAACTCCGCCTCTGGACAGCTCCCAGGTATTTGATTTTTTTATCAGAAATCATTTCAATTACCCCCCTTTTTTCCTACAATTTTCACCTCCAGTTATCCAATTCATCAATTTTACGAGTTGATTGTTTTCGCATCGAGATTCACAGTTTATTTTTGAATTTAAAGATTTGTTCTTCACATCTCAGAAATGTTGTTTTTATGATTCTCATGGGCGAACAAATTTCTCGGTGAATTACTGTGATTTTTCGAGGTTGATAAATAGTGATAAACAATATGTAGGGGAAAGCTCTCTCCTCTTCTGAAATTTTGCTTTTTTGGGGGTACTTCATATTGACACAGCCGATTATAATTTGAATTTTTGCCTTTAGGGATAGAACGACGTTTCTTGTCAATAGATGAAATTTCTCCTGATTTGCTTTACTTTTAAGTAATCACATGCACCTGCACTTCTGATTTGATGATTGAATTTATTGTTTTTTAGATTATTGGATTGGATTTGGTCATATTGCTTACCCTTTTTGGTTTCTGTCTTTCTAATTGTGTACAAAGGTTCAATGGCAAAAAAGAGAGGTAGACCGAAAAAGCAAGCGGTGATTGACGAACAGAATTGCAATGAAGAAGGGACTACACTGGAAAAGATAGACGACTACTGTGAATGTATACTCTACTCCTCTGCACAATATGATATGTTTTACTTATCCACGAGCATGCCAATTTAATCTTTTTATGCCCTAATTATTGAGGATAGTCAGAAGAGTAGAGTCGGAAATCAGCAGTTCTGTCAAATTCACACGTACGAGTTATCACAATAACTTGTTGGATTTCTGAAATTCTGTCTTTCTCTTTGAGCTAATACTTTCAAGTTCCAACTATAGCTGACTGGTGAACTATTAATAGACTCTGCATTAACATGTTATGCAACTTTAGCTATCTGTTTTTACAGTTCATTTGAATATTTTTAAAGAAGCATTGTGGAATTTGTTCAACTTATGAATGAAAACTGCTCCCTAACTTTTGTGTTCCTAAATGTATTGTTGAGTTTGAATTATGTTATCATACTTGAGTTGACAATGAGTTGTAGCATGAATATCTAACTCATAAGCTGTCACGTTATTTTCTCCTGAAATGTGAGATCTTTGTTGTCATAATCTATACCAGTCAAGGGGTGTAATATACATTTTTGAACTACTTTTTGCAAAGAAATTTATTTACTTGAGATGTAACTCATTCACATTCAGATTATTTGGTTAACAAAATTATGATATGGTCCTTTGAGACACAGAAACAACCTTATTGCTATTACCTATTCTTTGTTTCAAGTATGTGTCATGTTACCGATTTTGGTATTCACTTGCTCAATTTCTTTCTTCAGTTAAACAACAATGTGCTGCAATCAGAGCTCTCCGGGATGTCGAAATCGAAGTGTTCCTCACTATGATGCGGTCACTTTGTTCGCATTTCAGCAATGACCAGTTGCAGGTTCCAGTGTTGCAGTTTTTTAGTGAAAACCTTCCGAACCTATCCCTTGAAATGACCGGAAAAGATGGCCAGTATGAAGTGAGAAAGAATGAGAGAGATGTCGACGTAACTGTGGACCATGCTGATGAAAGAACATTACATGCTGCTCTTCTACGTAGGCTGTCATTAGCTTATCCTGATTTCTCTGCAGGGATTCCTTCTTTAGGTGGCTATGAATTTTCAAATCAATCTGGTATTGAGCAATCCTCTCTTCAAAGCCCACAATATGATATTTCAACCTTTCTCTGTATGTAAAGCTGATGATGCTTGTT
The DNA here is from genome assembly GCA_036873715.1 of Salvia sclarea. Classification (NCBI taxonomy): domain Eukaryota; kingdom Viridiplantae; phylum Streptophyta; class Magnoliopsida; order Lamiales; family Lamiaceae; genus Salvia; species Salvia sclarea. Next base: position 1,279,524 of record JAYJMF010000036.1, on the reverse strand, counting down.
CATTTGTGGCAGTGAAAACAAGTCTTTTTGCCGCTGATAAGCTACAGATCAGGAGTCTCGTATGCCCTTCTTCAAATAATATTTTTTGTCGATACATTATCCATTCTTATTTATCTATGCTTCTAAAGATGTTCTGCATTTTTAGGCCATCTTTTTATATATTAGCTGTTAAGATTTTTATCTTCCATTTCTGATCTCTGCTACCTTCAATTAAAATTTTCAGGTTTTTGACGAGCCATCTGATTCACAAATGTTAGAGCTGAAGGATGATCTCCAGACTCCAAATGTAAGTAGCTTTACGTTGTGTTATGACATAGAATATGCTGTATCAAAGTCACATTTATTATTTTGATCGTCAAGCAAGAACTCAAAACAGCTGGTGAATCTCTATAATAGACCGTTTACCTGCCCTGTTAATCTAATTTCTCGTTGATAATGTAACTCCAGGTTAGTAACCATAGATTATCGGTTGGCGTAACCCCCAAAACCATGAGGCTTCCAAAGTACGGTGAGATTCTTCTATCTGTGCACGGGTCGCCCCTCGGTGTTTTCAAGGAAGATAACATGGAAACCATACAAGGTACGAGTTTCTTTACAAACTACACTTAAATGTTTTGTATGAGGTCTAGCATAAGTGGTAAAGTTGAGACACGGAAAATCTTTCCGTAATGAGGTCTTTGATTTGATTCCGGTGTATATGGTCTAGTTTGTACTATCTTGGTTATTGTGCGAATTACTTAGATTCGTCAACACTTGTCGTAAAATCCTTTCTATCATCTAACAAAGAGCGAAGATGGTTGAACGGTGAGAGCCAAGACGACGTATTTTGGTGGGATTTTAAAGCGAGGTGATGCTACATGTCGAACTTTGTAGCTTGAATTATCCCTGTTGAGTTGCGTGCAATGGTCGGAATGAGCTTCGTTTTGGTTTCATTTTCTTGGTGCTTGTCTGTACAAGGACGTAGAATTCCATATTTTATGTCGTGTTGTTTGGACCCTTCTGCTTTGCATAAATTCAATCGGGAAGCAAGAAACAAAATTAAAGGGTTAGTTGTTTGAAATGAATCAATTAGAGCCGAATTACAGTTCTTAATTAGATCTCAGATTCTGCAAACTTTAGAAAAATCAAATTTTGTTAATGGCCAATAACTCGTTTTACTCACTCACGTGAAATAAAGAAAGAAGAATTGAAAACAGTAGTGTATCAAAATAAGACCCCTAATAGTATCATTTGTAATTTATGGACAGACATTTCCTCTAAATTTTCTGAACATAACCCTTTAATTCTTTAAGTAAATAAACAGCTTATCTTATGCACTACGGAATTTAGATTAATGTTTCATATATTTTTTAGGGACGATTAATGTTTCATTGATTAGTATTTGGTATAGTATTTCTTATAGGAAAATTATTATTTGTTAATACTAGTTGGGCAGACAGTGATAGAAGTGATATTAGAAAGTACATGTATGAATTTTGATTTGAAAAGACTATAAAATGAGACAAATATTGTGTCGGTATCTTCATGTGCCAAGTTCTTAAGAACATCTTGATTTGAATAAATAGATTTTGAGTACACTTAAAAGGCGAAGTAGCCATTTTGAGACAAATATTGAGACAAAATACTTCCTCCGTCCTATTTGATTTGACTTGTATTCTACTCTCTCCGTCTCTGAAAGGTGTGCGGAGAGAGAAGTGACGCATATTTTAGTAAAAAGTGCGATAAAGTGAATTTGAGTGGAGAAATGGTTCCACTTTTTGAAAAATTGTGTATGTTAGTTGAAGATTGTTGACTTTTTGGTAAAGTAGGTTTTCAAATAAAGGATGCGCACACCTTTCAGGGACGGAGGGAGTATTTTAAATTATATTAATTAATTTAGGTTGTTGAAAGAAACGAATAAAATTGTCTTGAAAAAAATCATCAAATATAGTAGACACCATTTTAAATATAAAAGTACTGATGAGTCTATTTCGACGTGTATCACGGAAAAGAGGCCCAAGAACGTAAAATGGTGATATGAATGTGAAATAAGCCTAATCAGAGGTGAGCTAAGGTCCGGTTAGCCAAAGCCCATGGTGCGGAGCCGGTGTAACTGGTTTGAGCTCGGAGTATGTGGCGTATTGCGAAGAATAGTAAAGAACAAGAGATATGAGACCTTGAACCTTTCTTTCCTATTAGAGTGAAAATGGTGGTGAATTACAAATGTGTGTGTGTGTGTGAGAGAGAGAGAGAGAGAGAGAGAGAGAGAGAGAGTTTCAGATTTGACCTAGCCGCCTTACTTGACCTAGAATTACATAACTTGGCTTATATAGTGCCATTTCCGGAGGTTACAATAGGAAATACAGAAAAAGGTAGTACAAGGACAATACGGCCCATGAGATGATGTTGTGTGGCGAAAGATATGTCTCCCCTTTTGAACAACTTCTTGTCCAAGCATGTCTTTAGCTCGCAGATTGCCTAATTCCTCTCAAGTGAGGGCATTTCCTAATTTGGCGCTTCCGGCCTCCAGAGTGAGAGCATTCCCGATCTGAGCATAGCTCGGGGTTTTGGCTCGAGTCCCTTTGGATCTCCAGATCTGGTGATGTCTTGCCTTGCTGTCTTTTGCCCGATCTGACGGTGGGTTGCCTTAGTGATTTTGCCTTCAATCCGAGAGATGCTCACAGTTAGACCGCTTATTCTGGTGATCCACATTTGTGGGCTTGGAATTGAGCCAAGTCATTGGGCCTTTGAGGGATGAGGCTCAATTATACCTCATCAAGTACATATTTTTAATATTCGTGTTCAAAAGAAATGAATCAAGCCGAGGGAAAGGAAATAAGTGGTTTCTGCATTTATTTATTTAAAAAAAAAAAGGATAGCTATTATGATATAATGGTGACTCTCTTTTCTTATCTATCAATAATTTGGGGATTCGAATCACTTAGTGGGCACGAGTGTGAGATCTGTATGAGTATGTAACTCTAAAACATCTATCAATTTAATCATTAAGTATAATCGCTATTCAACTTACGTACGTAATTGTTACTCCCTTTTATCAATTAACTTGACTTCAAAATTCAACTCAAAAGAAGAAGAGAGAATAAATATAGTTTATCTGCGAAAATTTAATAGCTTATATCTAGTATTGATTAAATTGGTAAATCGTCAAACTACGACGATTGAAGTGTAACTTAAGATCTAAAAAAAAAAGTAAATTAAATGGTAATACGAGTTTGTCTAATTATTTGGGCAATTGAGGTTCTTTGTCATTATCACTCCCTCGGTTGTCCTAGGGCGGAACCACCATGTTACGTAAAGGCGGGAGATTACATCGCACAAAAATGGACAATTAAATTAAATAAAGGTGGAAAACTATTCAACACGTATGCGAAATTTGAACTCATGTCTATTCATATAGGTAAAAGTTTTTAGGTGCCTTCATTTCACTAGTTGAATTAAGCTTCATTGACTGCAATAGGATGTAAAAGACTTCATATTTTCATAATATATTTGCAATATTTCACATTTTATATATTATTATAATATCTTTTATGGAAAAAGTAGAATATAAGAATATTAATAGTCCAAATTCAAATATTTGAGTATTAGTTTTTATGTTAGACTCTCTCTCTCTCTCTCTCCCCCTCCCTGTAAAGATAATAGAAAAATGGGAGTTTGGATAAATATGTTAAGTGTAATTGCTGAACCCTTAAGAACTATCGCTTAGAACATGAACAGGAACGCGATCTAAACAGCGATACTCACGCACA
>JAYJMF010000036.1:1243128-1272322 GCA_036873715.1 Salvia sclarea | reverse complement strand
GAGTCAAGCCCAGAGTTATATGTCTTCATACATATAACTCAACTACCCTTTCCGTTGCCACACTCTGAAGTCATAAAAGTTTGAGTTTATTATATTTATTGCCATTGGTTTTATTGACTAGAGTCAAGTAAGTCAAGAATCTCTTTTCCTCGAGAAATTATTCATTTGATTCATTAGATCTTTTGATCATGATCTTTAATAAGTTATAGTCGAAGTTCGATTTTGACAATGATTTAATTATTTAAGTTTGTTGAAATCTTTGATTTTGTTGATAACGTTGGGATCCTCTGAATTATTGATTTTAATGTCTTTTGAGATCTTGTGGATTTGATGATGATATTGTTGGTATAAAACTGTTTGGTGTTTGCTGCTGGTTGATGTTTGGGGATCACGGTGAAGTGCCGTGGAAGTTGACGATTTTGGGGATATGTCCGTTTTACAAACAAAACTCTGGCGAAATTTCTGTAGAAATTTTCAAGAAATTTTCAAGTTATTCATTTTAATAAAATTTTCTCTTTTAAATATTACCTATTATTTTATAAACCCCAGTCTTTTTCCTTTCGGCAGTTGTTATTCGAGTTAAGTTTAAGTTAAGTTAGTTGAGTCATGGTCCGATTACTTAGTTAATTAGTTAATTAGGGTGTTAATTAGTTAATTAAGTGGTCGGGTCGTGATATTTTTGCCCAAGTTCAAGCATGGATTTCATGTGGTATGCCTTGATATGGGATTTGGTCAACTCGCATCAACCTCCGCCGCGACCTCGTTTTCGCTTGCTTCGCGCCGCATCACTTCGTCAACACTATCGATGCCTGAGTCGACGGTCACAACCAGAAATATCTTGTCTGTAACTACATGCTTGATGTGAACTTAGCCATTTAGGTGAGTATTTGTACCCGAGGCTAAGGGGAAGACGTAGGTGATGAGTTGGTCGAAGAGGAAGAGTGTGATCTTGGATGTCGTCACGCCCTTTTCTTTACCTTCATCGTGGCGTCAAACTTTTGGTGTACCAAATTAAAAAAAAATGAATTTCCCAAACGCCTTTTGTTTCCCGTCAAAATCGTGATCAATCCGACCTTTTTAGAAACGTTAGGGACTTCTTTGCAAAAAATATAACGATAGGGATTTAGTTGTTTTTCGCTAGAAACATTGGGGACTAATCCAATACTTTTCCCAATTATATATATGTATATTTAGCTTGTACCAGTAAGAAAATATATTGTGTAGTGATATGAAAATAACGGCTTGTATTAATTCAATGTCTTCTCGCAGAGGAATAAATAATATACAAAGTAATAATAATAGGTATATTATCATTATTTCAAGAATTTACATTCGATCCTATTATTAATTGTTAAGAAGATTGATATGAAATTTTAAAATTTATTTGGTTAAACAAAATTAAATATTTTTTGTTATTCGACCATATTAACTTGATGTGAATGTTGAGTAATGTTGGAAGAATGCAACATCACAAGTTAAATGTGAATGTTGGAAGAATGAAAATATCATTTTATAGAGGTTTTCATTAGGTAAAATCCCATAAAAATTTGATGTGGGATAAATGTTAGGATGTTAAAAATAATTAAAATGTAAAAATTTCATAAAATAGAAAATTGAGAATGGAGTATTTGAAGAAGATTTGGTGTGAAGTGGCGCAAATAATAGATTTTAAAACTACATATTGATAAGACTTCACATTATGTGATAAGAGAGTTTAGAAGTGACAAATTTTTGTGTTAATTTCCAACTTTTATATATTATTATTGATCGAGCTATAAATGCAATGAAAGAATAATTTTTAGGCTATATTTGATATTATTGAAAGATCGCGCTATAAATTTATAGTGTATGAAAAGATTGGGCTAAGTGACTAATATACCTTATTTTATTATCTTGCTGGTATTTTTAATGGACACGTCACAACCGTTTGTCCATGTGAATGCGAGATAACAATCGTTAGTTAACCAGATTATAAATAATTTAACGATGAGATTATATTTGTATATTATCAAAATGTTAGACTATAAAATAATTATGAGTGCAAATGTGAGACTATAATATGATATCAAGTCTCCAAGTAAATCTTTTGAGCTAATTAAAATCCAGCTGACAATTGCAACTTGCAAGCATACCTCTCGAAAAAATAAGAAAAAGTGCACAATTTTCAAACAGAACAAGAAAGAAAAGAAAAAGTAATCGTACATGTAACTGCAGGAATACCAACCGCAGACAATCAGCATTCCCACCACTCACTCACTCTCTCTCTCTTTCAGAAAAAAAACATTTCCTCTACTTTCTCTCTCTATGTTTCAGATCTCTCGCTCATAATTTTCGACTCTCCAAAATTCTAAATTTTTAATGCGTCTTTTATATATAACCAGAAAACAAATATATACATTTCTTAGTTTAGTTTCTCTCACTAGAAAGAACCCCTCTCCCCTCTCTCTCTACATCTCTTCTCCTCTCTAGATCTCACTCTTGTTGGTTACCAGAGGGTTCAAGGGTTTCTCTTCCGCTGCTCCAGATCTCAGAGCGCCTGTTGGCGCCGTTGTTTTTCCCGTCAATTCCGACGATCCTTTCCCAGATCCGGAGCTCCGAACGAGAGGGTTTGATTCGTCGTCCGTCGTCATGGCGGCCGCAAACGCTCCGATCACCATGAAAGAAGCCCTAACGGTATTCATTTGATCGTTATCCTTGCCAATTTCGAACTTTGATTTCATTTCCAACTGTTTTGACTATTCAATTGGATGCATTGATTCAATTTGGTTAATTATCACTTGACTTGATTTGCTCGCACTGTTGATCACTCGGAGTTCCGTATAATTGCCTTTGATCATCTTGTTCAGTTTAATATCAGATCTATCAATTATGTTCATAGGCTTTTGTGATTTGAGCTGGTCTCAGTGTAATTCATTTTTTTGATTTTGTCTTGTGGTGATTGCAGCTGACTAGCATAGGGATCAATCCACAGTTCATTACTTTCACAAATGTGACTATGGAATCTGATAAGTATATATGTGTTCGGGAGACGTCACCTCAAAACAGTGTGGTTATTGTCGATATGAGCATGCCAATGCAGCCATTGAGGCGTCCTATTACCGCAGATTCCGCTCTTATGAATCCAATTTCCAGAATCTTAGCTCTAAAAGGTGAATGAGTTCTTTTCAGCTCTTTTTGGTTTTTGATTTTTTTTTTTAAAATCTCATATTATAATCTTGATGTATCAAGTTGATTATAATAACTTGTATTTGGGGCCTCATTTATGAGGATATCAATAACTTAAGAGTGATTTGTTTGTTAATCTGTCTTACTTGTGGTGAACTCAAATTAGCCAAAGCATATTCTTCTTTCCGTATATATCTAAGTATAATGTGCCTGCGTACTGTTTAATAAGCTAGTGTGATCAATCTTTTGAATAAGCAACAATCATGAATGCCGATCTGGGATAATACTTAAGTTAGAACCAGTATATCATGGAAAATGAGCTGCAGCTGTATATAGGAAATTGGGATCTAGGTCGAGAAAATATTTGATAAGAACTCGGGTAGTGATGTTTTACCATTTATGTTTCATAATGCTATCGGTATGATTTTGGTCATTTATTTATTTATTCCCCTAGGCCGTAGCATCCGATATGTTTTTCTTGAGAACTGTTAAAGCAGTTAAAAGGGTAAGGGTCAACAGCTATTAATATGGGAAGTGGGTATTTTGAGGGGTGGAGCTAGATGCTTAGCAATTGGGAGGCTAAATAGTGTTAGAGCGTCTAAATCACTATACACCCAAATAGTAAAATAACAAATTATTTGTGGAAAGCACATTATCTTCTAAAGCTTTGGGCGGGCTGAATGTAAACCAGGAAATTCTCTTGGCTACTCTGAGTTGGGATTTTTATGTCTTGAAGGATAATCATGACTGCTATTTAAATTAAAGTAGGGATCTGAGTCATGGATTGGTGTCAAGAAGGATGATGATTATTTCTCCTTCTTTCTTGTGTTAATGCTTGTGAGTTTATGCTCATGATTATTCTATGAAGAAGTCTCTGCATTTTGATGTCGAATGCCATTGACATGAGAAATTAAGTGATTAGAAGTTAGAACTGGTGGGAATTTTTTTAATGGCTGAAAAGAGTTTCCCTGGACAAAATTTCTCACGTTGAGCGTTTCAGAATTTGTTCTTTAGAGTAGTGTCTGTTTGCAATGTAGCCTGTTTCTCCCTCTCTTATTTCCCTACCAAGTTTCTGCTTCTTCCTAGCTCTCTTCTCTCTCTCTCTCCCCCTCACACACACACACACACACACATCCAGTCACAAAAAAAGCAATAAAAATTCCTGTCAATGATTTGTTTCTGGGGTTTCAGTGGCTGTGGAAAAAGGAATGGTGTTTGTCATTAATAATAAATATGTTGGCTGTCTTAATCTTATGATTGGAAGGAGCTAGGGTGGTGTCTGTTGATTTTATGGATTGGTATTTTTTCTAGTAAAGTCTTTGTTTCTCCTGTGGCATTAATTCACTGTGTCTCAAAACTTTGGGAAGGTTTTTTATGTTTCCTGAAGCTGTTGAGTTCCCATCTACTATGAATGGTGGCAGGGTTGACGAAAGTGATTAATAGAGGTTTTCAGTAACTGATAATGATAACAATGGATATGATTTGAGGGGAGATAGCGTTCAGCAGCTTGTCCAATTGTTCTACAAGATTTAAATGCATATATCACTTGAGATGCCAAAATATACTATAGATATTCTAGAACCCCTTAGTACTAGTACATATGTTTATGAAATACTTATTGACTATTATGACTAGAAGCATATATACGAAACTTTTAATCATATGGAATGAACTATCTCTCATCTTGGTTCTTGTGTTTGAAATATTATAGACTTCAAATGTTACAAGACTAACCATCAACATTGTATCTCAATTTGTCTTTGATGAATCAACCACTTTAAAGCTGTAAAATATATCTAAGGAGTGCTTGGTAGTGTGAGGGAAATTGGAAGTGGTGGCTGGGGCAATCGATATTTAGAAACTTCCGTCCTCACCATTTGCGATGGCAAGGGTCCATTGTTCACTCCCCCCCTCTCCAAACCTAGTATCAGGAACTGCCTTAGATACTGAAATTTCTGGATACTCTTTTCATGATTACATGCTCAGGTGTGTAGGGGTGTATGAACTGGGGAGAACCTTATTTATTTGCTTAATAGTTTAACATGCTTTTATTTTCTCTTTCTTTAAATACTGATTTTTCTTTTTTCCTTTAAATGTAATGAAGCTCAACTTCCTGGAACTACACAAGACCACTTGCAAATATTTAACATTGAGGCAAAAGCCAAACTGAAGTCGCATCAGATGCCTGAGCAGGCAAGAATTTCTGCCTGTTGAATTCTGTGTTCCTTTTTGTATAATGTTTTCTATCCTGGCTAAATTCTAAATGTTCATTGCCTGGATATGATGCTTTTTCCGCAGGTCGTATTTTGGAAGTGGATTACACCTAAGATGTTGGGTTTAGTTACACAATCAGCAGTGTATCACTGGTCAATTGAAGGTATGATGGCATATTCTTAGCTTCTGATTCCGTTTTGTTGGCTTTCTTTCTTTGTGGTCTCGTTTTGATTTGAAGACTTCCTTGTGAACAGGTGACTCTGAACCTGCAAAGATGTTCGATAGAGCTGCCAATTTAGCAAACAATCAGATAATTAATTATAAATGCGATCCATCTGAAAAGTGGTTGGTTTTGATAGGGATTGCTCCTGGTTCTGCTGAGGTGTGTATTCTTATTTCTTTTGGAAGTGTTTGAAGTAACATGAAATTGACATGGTAACTTTTAGAAAAATATAAATGTTTTCCATGCTGTTCTGTTATTTGAAAAATATAAATGTTATAAATGTTTTCTATGAACTTTTCCAAGTTGGGTCCTGAATTACATATTGCTTGTGCATCATAGTTCTCGTATGTTCTCGTGACATAGTTGTCTATTAGTTTTAAACCAAAAACTTCAAGTATTATATTGTTCCTCTAGATTTTAATTTCTAAATTGTATGGGAGAATGCAATCTTCATTCATCTGTGCTCAATATCTTACTAGTTTTAACTCTGTATGTTAGCCTTTTAAATCTTAATTTATCAGATACATTGTCTGATGGTTGTATTAACTCTGTGTATGTTTGTATACATGCCAAAAGTGACATTAAAAACATAACAATGTTACTTACTGGTTGCCACAAGTGAGATCTATGTGAGTTAACATAATTGTTTACATTATTGGTGGTGGAACCCTTGTGGAAAATTAAGTCAGTGTTTTACTTCTTGTACTGCTCTATGCATTTTGAAGAGTATCTTGATTCAGTTGAGCCAAAATCCAAATTGTAGATTCTAGACGCCAGTATTCTGGGAATGAAGAATGCACTTGTGGCAGAGTCATTTATGTAATTTTACTGGAGTCAGAATCATTTTGCTGCTTCTCTATTCTAGAATGCTCTTAACTCTGTTGAGTCTGTTCTTTTAACAATAACGTGTGTGCTCGTTGGATACTCTTTGTCCCTGCTGTTTTAGCAAATCAAACTGTGGATATTTTGTGCTGCAGACATGAGATATAATATATTTCCGTCAGTTAATTGCTTTTATGTTTATTTTGGAAACTAACATAGTGACATGATATTTTTCTTAGAGGCCACAACTCGTCAAAGGAAATATGCAGCTATTTTCTGTTGATCAGCAACGTAGCCAAGCACTTGAAGCACATGCTGCTTCTTTTGCCTCTATCAGAGTACATATTCATTTCTTTGGATTTGTATATAGTATATGCTGTTTCTATGAACAAATTTTGTATTATACCTTTCTGTATGTCTGTGATCAGGTACCGGGGAATGATAAGGATTCAATTCTTATTTCCTTTGCTACGAAGACCTCGAATGCTGGTCAGACTACATCTAAGTTGCATGTTATTGAGCTTGGTGCTCAGCCAGGTGGATATATTTTCATTCCTTTTGTTGTTTTATGTCATTTCATATACGCTGTGTATAAGTGTTTGGGTAAAGCATCACAGGTGTCTTCTGATCCTTTTGTCTTATTCTTCACCTTGCCAACATTTTTCAGGAAAACCATCTTTTACGAAGAAGCAGGCAGATCTTTTCTTCCCTCCAGATTTTGCTGATGATTTTCCTGTGGCCATGCAGGTATCCCTTCTTGGAGTTCTTATGATTTGATTATGTTCTCTCTCCCCCTCTCTCTCTCTATATAAATATTTATATATATATATATATATATAGGGAAGAGATCCAAGCCTTACGTAATGTGTAGTGCCCAATATAAGTGCATATTGTTACACGAAGCAATGCATAATGTTGAACATAAAACTGCATGTATGGATTCGAAAATTGCATACATGCATAACGTTTTTGCATATATGCATGTAATGTAGTTTTCAAAATAGGCATGATTATATACACAAGAAGGCATTGATTTTTACACAAACATGCATGGTGCAACGTACTACGTACAGGAAGGGTACTACGAGAACCTGACCCTATATATACAAGTACATACAAATATACTTTGGACACTTTTTGGTTGTTACTGTTTCCTATTTTGACTTTTTAGGTGCTAACCATGTTGTTTTGCTTCTCATTTTTATTTCATAATGCTTATTTTGTTTTATTTTTGCAGATTTCACATAAGTATGGCCTTACATATGTGATCACAAAGCTTGGCCTGCTATTTGTATATGATCTTGAAACTGCAACAGCTGTATACAGAAACAGAATCAGCCCTGATCCCATATTCCTAACATCCGAGGCTTCATCAGTTGGAGGTTTCTACGCAATTAATAGGCGTGGACAGGTTTTACTGGCCACAGTAAATGAATCGACTATTGTCCCATTTGTCAGTGGCCAAGTATGTATTCCAACGTCTGCATTGCATCATTCTTTTAGAAGTTTACTATGTTTCATGATCCTTAAATTGTTAACGCCAGTTAAACAATCTGGAGCTTGCTGTAAATCTTGCCAAAAGAGGAAACCTACCTGGTGCAGAGAACTTGGTAAGTTCTTTGGGTTTTCATGTTCTTTTTCTTGCAACCCATGTTTGTGATATTTAGAAGTTTTGGTGTTATTTCTCCTGAACCACTCATTGAAGCTTCTCATGAATGATTTCTTTGTTAAATCCATTTATGGTGTATACTGAGTCAGTTGAGAACTGGTTAGTTATGGGTAGGCTGGCTAGATTTCTTTGAGTACTGAAAGGTTACAGCTATTATCTTCATTGCTCATGTTATTTGGCAAGCCTTGAAAAAAAATCCGACTTTCCTCTTTGCATTTCTTTGTACGAATTTGTTCTTGACATTCTAGGGCTCACATCCATCTTTTTTATGTGCTAATCTAATTTAATTTTCGTTACCTGAATCTCAGGTTGTTCAGCGTTTCCAAGAATTGTTTGCTCAGACAAAGTACAAAGAGGCTGCTGAGCTTGCTGCAGAATCTCCGCAAGGCATCCTACGGACACCTGATACTGTTGCCAAATTTCAGGTACATCATGTCCATGACCTATTGAAGGTTTTTCTGGTGCCAAGTGTGAAGTTGTTGGATGTAAAATTCAAACGATATCATTTCTTATACACTCTCTGTTTTATTCAGAGTGTTCCTGTACAAGCTGGGCAGACACCACCTTTATTGCAGTACTTTGGGACACTTTTAACAAAAGGGAAGCTCAATGCATTTGAGTCTTTGGAATTGTCTCGTCTTGTGGTCAACCAGAACAAGAAGAATCTATTGGAGAACTGGTTGGCTGAAGACAAACTGGAATGCAGTGAGGAACTTGGAGATCTTGTCAAGGTGAAATTTTTGAGATTTAATGTAGCAACTGCTTTACTTGTTTATCCTGAAAATATCCATCTCCTTGTGCCTAACATGAATCTGCATCATGTCAAACCTTCATAGACTGTTGACAATGACCTTGCACTGAAAATATATATCAAAGCCAGAGCTACACCAAAAGTTGTGGCTGCTTTTGCTGAGCGTCGGGAGTTTGACAAAATCTTGATTTACTCAAAACAGGTCTGGTTCAGGATAGCCATATTTTTGGAGGAACTGGAATCCCTTTATATTTATTAATGTCCTATCCTTTGAGTAATCTGCTCCAACGAAGTTATTTATCTTGAAACAGGTTGGCTACACGCCTGACTATCTTTTCCTTCTGCAAACCATTCTTCGAGCAGATCCTCAGGTATACTAAACAAACTCTGTTCTTCTCATTATGTTAGGATGTGTGCTCGTATTGTTTCAAAAACTCTTGTTTTTTGATGAATGTATAGTGTTAGGGAGTTATCATTTGGAACTATGGTTTTTTAAGGTATTTCCTGCCTGCAGGGAGCTGTTAATTTTGCTCTGATGATGTCTCAAATGGAAGGAGGTTGTCCTGTTGATTACAATACCATTACCGATCTGTTTCTTCAGGTCCGTATTTCTCTTGTTTTGCAACTATTCGGATTTGCATTGTCAACTTTTTTAATCCTCTTCTCAGATTTCCCTGTTTCTTGTTTGAAAGCATTTTTTTTGTTTTCTTGTAAAGCTAATTTGGTAATATGTGGCCATTGAACATTTTCTTGCACCAGAGGAATTTGATCCGTGAAGCAACAGCTTTTCTATTGGATGTCTTGAAACCGAATTTACCGGATCATGCCTTCTTGCAAACAAAGGTTAATAATTATTTTTCATCCTGTTTTCGATCAACGTCAGTGTCCTTCCATCATTGTTGAACATGGCATGACCACTTTTCTCGTTGTATAGGTCTTGGAGATAAATCTTGTGACATTTCCGAATGTTGCTGATGCTATTTTGGCAAATGGCATGTTTAGTCATTATGACAGGCCACGAGTAGCACAACTATGTGAGAAAGCTGGTCTTTACATTCGGGCTCTTCAGGTTTGTATCCCTTGAACTACTTTTGAAGTATATAAAGTATTTATTCAAGTATGTCTTGATCAATTCACTTTTATTTGCAGCATTACTCCGAACTGCCTGACATCAAGCGTGTCATTGTGAACACCCATGCAATTGAGCCACAGGTTGCTAAAATTTTGTTGATTTTTTCCTTCTCCTACATTGGTCTTTTCAGTGCTTAATGATCAGTCATTTCAGGCACTTGTGGAGTTCTTTGGGACGCTTTCCAAGGAATGGGCAATGGAGTGTATGAAGGATCTGTTGCTGGTTAATTTAAGAGGAAATCTTCAGATAATTGTTCAGGTATGTAAGGGTGTTACAGATGTGGTTCTGTATATATATATATATATATTATATTTGCTCCCTTCAATGTGTTCCCTTTCGCCATCTTTGAAGTGTGTTGTTATCCTTGGAAAATTATGATTAGATACTTACTAAATGTTGATGTATTGTAGTCTTATCTTGTATTATATCTGCTTTATGTAGGTTGCTAAGGAATATTGTGAACATTTGGGAGTTGAAGCATGCATTAAGCTCTTTGAGCAGTTCAAATCATATGAAGGATTGTATTTCTTCCTAGGGTCATATTTGAGCTCCAGGTATTCTATTCACGAAGGAGTCTTCTAGCAGTGAGTGGCTGGCTTATTTCCACTCACAACCTAATAGCTAATTAGTTTGCTAATTATTTATTACGTGGCAGTGAGGATCCTGAGATCCACTTTAAGTATATTGAGGCAGCTGCTAAGACTGGACAAATTAAAGAGGTTGAGCGTGTTACAAGAGAATCAGAGTTCTACGATCCTGATAAGACTAAGAACTTTTTAATGGAAGCAAAACTTCCTGATGCACGTCCATTAATCAATGTGTGTGACCGCTTCGGTTTTGTGCCTGACCTCACACATTACTTGTACTCTAACAACATGCTTCGCTACATTGAAGGTTATGTGCAAAAGGTTTGTGTTTATGTTGAATATCTTCATTTGGATAAAGAATTTGTTATTCATGCAAGGCTAACCTTACTGTTTTTATGTGTAGGTCAATCCTGGAAACGCTCCATTAGTTGTTGGACAGCTGTTAGATGATGAATGCCCAGAAGATTTCATTAAAGGCCTTATCCTTTCTGTCCGCTCTCTGCTTCCAGTTGAACCTCTTGTGGAGGAGTGTGAGAAAAGGTACCCTATCTGCTTTTTTAGCTTTTATTTGAGGCATGTTTCTCCTTGATGTCCTTATGCTTGGCCTCTGTTTTGCAGGAATCGACTTCGGCTGCTTACCCAGTTTTTGGAGCATCTTGTGAGTGAAGGAAGCCAGGATGTGCATGTTCACAATGCTTTGGGTAAAATCATAATAGATAGCAACAACAACCCGGAGCACTTTCTCACCACCAATCCATACTATGATTCACGTGTTGTGGGAAAATACTGTGAGAAGCGTGACCCCACACTTGCGGTTGTTGCATACCGCAGAGGTCAATGTGATGATGAACTCATCAACGTGACAAATAAGAACTCTTTGTTCAAGCTGCAGGCTAGGTTTGTGATTAATTGCTTTAGTCTGTGGTTTCTTACTTTAATATCTTTTCTAAAAAGTTAATCTGTTGATCTTCCTTCTCAGGTATGTTGTTGAAAGAATGGATGGCGATCTCTGGGGCAAAGTTCTGGATCCTGAAAATGAATTCAGAAGACTGCTCATTGATCAAGTTGTATCTACTGCTTTGCCTGAAAGCAAAAGTCCAGAGCAAGTCTCTGCTGCTGTTAAAGCTTTTATGACAGCTGATCTTCCTCATGAACTAATTGAGTTGCTCGAAAAGATTGTGCTTCAAAACTCAGCATTCAGTGGGAATTTTAACCTGCAAAATTTACTTATCTTGACAGCAATCAAGGCTGATCCTTCGAGGGTTATGGACTATATCAATAGACTTGATAACTTTGATGGACCAGCTGTTGGTGAAGTGGCTGTTGATGGTCAATTGTACGAAGAAGCTTTTGCTATTTTCAAGAAGTTCAATTTGAATGTCCAGGCTGTTAATGTGTTGCTGGATAATATTCGGGATATCAACCGAGCTGTGGAATTTGCTTATCGTGTTGAAGAAGACGCTGTTTGGAGTCAAGTTGCTAAAGCTCAGCTTCGGGAAGGACTAGTTAGTGATGCGATAGAGTCATTCATTCGCGCAGATGATGCAACCCAATTTTTGGAAGTAATCCGGGCTGCCGAAGATTCTGAAGTTTATCATGACCTAGTGAAGTACCTTCTCATGGTCAGGCAGAAGTCAAAGGAGCCCAAAGTGGACAGTGAGCTCATTTATGCATATGCCAAGATTGATAGGCTTGGTGACATCGAAGAATTTATTCTCATGCCAAATGTTGCAAATCTGCCTAGTGTTGGTGATCGCTTGTATGATGAAGCCTTGTATGAGGCTGCAAAGATTATATTTGCTTTTATATCTAACTGGGGCAAGCTTGCATGCACTTTAGTTAAGTTGAAGCAATTCCAAGGGGCTGTTGATGCAGCTCGCAAAGCTAATAGTGCAAAAACATGGAAAGAAGTCTGTTTTGCCTGTGTGGATGCTGAGGAGTTCCGTTTGGCTCAGATTTGTGGTCTCAATATTATTGTACAGGTAATATAGCTATAATGTTTCTGTTGTTGATTCATAAGATAAAAGCAGGTTCCAGTTTTCAATCAGAGCTGTGAACTACTCTCTGGGCTCTTTTAACATTATCTTGTTCTTATAGGTGGATGATCTGGAAGAGGTCAGTGAGTACTACCAGAATAGAGGATGCTTCAATGAGCTAATATCTCTTATGGAGAGTGGTTTAGGGTTAGAACGTGCGCATATGGGTATCTTTACGGAGCTGGGTGTCTTATATGCCAGATACCGCCATGAGAAGCTTATGGAACACATCAAATTGTTCTCCACCCGTCTCAATATCCCCAAGCTGATCCGAGCATGTGATGAACAGCAGCATTGGCAAGAACTTACATACTTGTACATTCAGTACGACGAGTTTGATAATGCTGCAACTACAGTCATGAACCATTCACCTGAAGCCTGGGATCATATGCAGTTCAAAGATATTATTGTCAAGGTTGCCAATGTTGAGCTATACTACAAGGCTGTGCATTTCTATTTACAAGAGCACCCAGATCTCATCAATGATGTCCTGAATGTCCTTGCTCTTCGGGTAGATCACACTCGGGTCGTGGACATAATGCGGAAGGTTCTCTTTGAATAAATATTTTATATATGCTTATTATCTTTGCAATTGCTTGGTTTCTAGCATCAGCTTTACCTTGGTTCTAAGGACATTTATTTTAACCATTTAGGCTGGTCACCTGCGTCTTGTTAAGCCATATATGGTTGCAGTCCAGAGCAATAATGTCTCTGCAGTAAATGAAGCTTTGAATGAGATCTATGTAGAAGAAGAAGATTATGACAGACTACGTGAATCAATTGACTTGCACGATAACTTTGATCAGATAGGCCTTGCCCAAAAGGTGGGTTGTAATTTTTATACATCTTCCGTGATCCATTAGAAATATAAATATATCTCACCTTTTCTGCCTGAACAGATTGAGAAACATGAACTTCTTGAGATGAGGCGTGTTGCAGCCTACATTTACAAAAAGGCAGGCAGATGGAAGCAGTCAATTGCATTGTCGAAGAAGGATAATCTCTATAAAGATGCAATGGAGACAGCTTCACAATCTGGTGATCGTGAACTTGCCGAGGAGTTGCTCGTTTACTTCATTGAACAGGTATAATACTGAACAGCAAACATAAAATGTCCTTTTTCTCCCTCAGAATATTTTCTTTCTTCTGGTAATTAACCCAATAAACATGCCTGTCCTAGGTTGTAACAATTAGTATTTTAGGATCTTCGACAGTTATGTTGTAACGTCTTTATAAAGGCTGGTCGTGTGATGCACAATGCTTGTTGCTCTTAGTAGGTGGTTGACTATATTTATTTCATGTTCAATCATCTCATGTCTTTGGATATGTTTTTGAAGTTTGTGGCAGGGTCATAGTGCATGAAATATTCATATTTGGGCAGTTGACTGGCATCTAATTTTCTGGTGGAACCATGTGAAAATGTTATTGTGGATGTTTGGAATTCTGGTGTCTTAACTATTGGTTTTATGATTTGTAGGGGAAGAAGGAGTGCTTTGCTTCTTGCCTATTTGTTTGTTACGATTTGATTCGCCCAGACGTCGCCCTTGAACTTGCCTGGGTGAATAACATGATTGACTTTGCCTTCCCGTATCTATTACAGGTAACAAGCTTCTCACCTGGCCTTCTACTTGATTATATCCTTAGGTTGCTCATATGATTCGAAAGAGCCACTAAAAGTCTAAAACTAATATGATTTTTGTACTTGATCACTTGCTTCATATGTAACCACGTCCAACATTTTCCCTTCATGCAGTTCATCCGTGAGTACTCTGGCAAAGTTGATGAGCTAATCAAGGATAAAATTGAGGCGATGAAGGAAGAGAAGGCTAAAGAAAGTGAGGAGAAAGATGTCATCATGCAACAGGTATAAACAAACTAATAAGTTCTGTATAGACAGTTGGTTTTTAAAGTAAGGAGTGTCATAGATGAGTCATTGCATCTGTTGTTGTACTTTAAAAAAAGGGATGGCTTGTCCATGCACATGTTTTGAAAATTACTCATCTTGGCTATTTGTTGCAGAATATGTATGCCCAGTTATTGCCTCTTGCTTTACCAGCCCCACCTATGCCAGGCATGGGTGGTCCTGGTATGGGAGGGGGTTATGCTGCTCCCCCACCTCCCATGGGCGGTATGGGCATGGGAATGCCTCCAATGCCTCCATTTGGAATGCCATCAATGGGGTCCTATTGAGCTCAAACTAATTCTCTGATAGTTGGTGAGTGAGAAGAAGAGGATGCCCATCGTTTGGACTTCACTTTTTTCGTGTTCTCTAGTAAGCCATTGAAGGGGCCAATGGTGGAGTCGTCGTAGCTCTCGGGATAGAAAATGAGCTGATTTGGTGTTTCCTGTGGTAGGGTGTGGATATGGGTTCATGTAAAATTCTTTGGTAGTGAGGCATTTTTTTTGCAGCTCTAGGCCGCAAGCCGAGGTTACTTTGTATCTTTAAAAAGCAGTTGAACATGGTAAACGAATAATTACGGACTAATTTTTCACTGTCATTTTCTGCTTTTGTTTGAATATATACTGCCTCGATTTCTTTTTTGCTGCGTTTTTGGGGAGCCAAGGATGTTTTCATATATTGTTATTGACGTCTATTTTTCAGCTCAGACAGATTTCCATTATTTGCCCCCATCAAAATGCTCTGCGAAACACTTCATTTTAATTGAATTAATATACTCACACCTATATATCTAATTGATTATTTTTGCTACAAGGAGTTGTGTCATCCCACTAAAAAGTAGTTCATCTGCCACCGGAATTTGACTTGGTAATATTATAGAAATTCAAATTCAATCACCTCATATCCAGTGCTTGAATAGAATTGTCCAGCCCCGGGAATGCTTTTTTGGTGGGTGTACTTTGTCGCAAACTCAAATAAATAGCTGCAAACAATTCATTTATATTTGCACAAGTAAGCGTCAGTTCCCCATTTCACCGACAGGGCCTGCAGCTGAGGTCCGAACTGGAAGCCAGCATTGCCATCGGTTGTCGCCCGCGTCGTAGTATCCTCCCACCAAATCAACCTACATCACAAATTCAATTTCCACTTTGTTTTAGCAATTTAATGCCATTAGAATTTTGATGATCTTCAATCATTTTTATGTTATAAATTTAAACATATTAGTTTTTTTATGTGTATACAAAATATGATTTCCGCATAATAATTTATATAATTATTATAAATAATGATGATCGATCTAAATATATTAAAAGAATCTTTTAATGCTTGAAATTTAAATGATTGGTTAAATTTGTGGCATGGTTATACATTTAAACAAGGAAATTAGCATATATGAATGTGTAATGATTAATTACTTTAAAAATTATGAGCCGATTCGATTCATTCGAAGGCCAAATCCACTGAATCTCTAATGGCCCAATCAGCATGCATACAAGCAAATAGGTTGTGTGATTTTAATGTATAGTCCACAGACTCATATGTTTTGGGTAAGCGGATGATTACATGAAAAAAATGGTTCTTTATATATTACAATCATATGTCTTTGTTGAAAATCCTATATATTAACATCAATGGTGCTGGTTGATTTTGAATACTAAACTAAAGAGATTTGTATTTGACCTATCCTCTGATCCGCTCTTAATGTATATCGTATATAAAACACTGACAATTCCAATTTCTATTTTCTAGGAGTCTTTAAGTATCCTCTTTTGCACATGATACTTATTTTAGTGTCGACGTTTATTGTAAAATCTGCAAAATAGGGGCAGCCTGCACATGATTCCATTGCCAACATGACATTTTTTAAAAATAATAACGAGCTGTCCTACATAAAAAGAAACAAGTGAATTTATTGTACACCAGTATTATTATTATCGAACATGTGAAACATTTATAAAAAAAGAAAATGAACGCTAAAAACTAGAGAGATCTTCATACTAAAATATTACGTAATCAAGCTTTAGATCCTGCACATAATTTAAACTAAAGAGAGATATGATTCTAAAATATAGTATGCGTATCAAAACTTGGCATTCTGCGTATATAGTTTAAAAAGAAAAGTCATTTACTTACAATTTCATTTTCTTTTCCCTTTCTATAAAGCAATTTCATCTTTTACAAATGGATGCAGCGAAGTGGAGGTCAAGAATTGGATATGATGCGAGCGTAGAGGAACTCGTTCCACGTGTCAGGCAAGCCGGGGAGGCACCAGTGGATGCAGTCGGCGAAGTTGGCCGGATCCGCCTGCTGCTCCGGCGTGAGTATCTTCCCCTGCCGGATTGTGTGGACCGCCGTGTGCGCGTCCTTCCGGTACTCCGACAGGCGGGTGATGTTGAGGAAACTGACACCCACTCTCATCGCCGCTGCCACCTTCGCCGCCACCGCAAACAGCCTGCGGTCTGTCCCCACGTCCAGCGCCATCCCCGCGTTCACCACCGGCGCCGTCTCTTTAGCACACTTCACTCCCTCCGGGTTGCCCCAATCCAAGCTCCTGCATCGACCATCTTCAATTCATTGCTCCAATTTTAAATTAGGACTACTTTTTTTAATTTAATTTAATTTACTTGATGTGAAGAGGCGACATGCTCATGAAGAACACTTTGCTCCTATTTTGATCCACATTTTCATCCACCCATTCCGACCATGTCTTCAGCACTCTTCTATAAGCCTCTGGCCTTTCGACTTCCTCGTATTCCGTCGAGCCCTCTTCGAATGATCCTCGCCTGCTTCATTGTTACAAACTTCATATATTTCTGGCTCCGCCTCTGTGGAAAGGTAAATATTACTTACAGAATTTTCATGGCGGGGGTGTTCATCCACCAAATGTAAGTGTTGAAGATGAGGTAGTCCACATTCTTCCAATGGTTGCCATGTTTTTGGATTGATTCGGGCATGATTATGCGGTTCAAAACGCTGTGTATATCAGGATCATCTGAGTTTGACTCCACCAGGAATGGAGCCCAGTAAAATTCAACTGTAGCATTGTAATCCTGCATTGCCCAAATCAACTTTTGCTTACCATATATTCCATTTGGAAATACAAATGCCACTACCTAAATTTGATAATGAAAGGTGTGCTGACTTGGAAAAGTTACTAGTACTTGTAACTTAAGCAATATGAAGTCGTCTTACTTTGAATTTCTATATGCAGTCTTATTGGTTGAGGAAATACATGGGACAAAATTATTACACACAAGCCAAAAATAGGGGAAACAAAGAATGTATATAATGATAATGATTCAGACAGAAAGCTTTACTTGGAATAGCAATTATCATTTGTGGTAAAACATAAATGAATAACCTCAATTTTGAAAATGGACAAAGAACCAGTCTTGTTCAAGCTTTTCCTTCCTGGTGGGACTACTGATTGCACCAAACAAACCATGGATTCCCACTGATTCCGATTCAACGAGTCCCCAACAAACATGAGCCTCTTATTCCTCAACTTGTCAAGCAATAATCTTGGCCTAAACCTAATTAAATCGAATAAATCACCAACTAATTAATGAATAAGATGCAATTAATTAGCTAGCATTCTTACTTGGGTAACGAGCAATCTGTTGGCTGCCACCTCCAGTTCTGATACAGAGAATCTTTCCTCCCATTGCGCATGCACGTCACCTGATCTGTGAGGAACTCGCATTCATCCTCTTTGTAAAGAGGGTGGGTGACGTTATCAAAAACCCAATTCCCGGTGAACAAATCGCATTCCTGAGGTGGGGTTTCGATTTCTTGGATCTCCTCGTCTGGATTCGATTTCAAGACGACGGCGCCGTCGAGGGCGGTAGCGACGGTTCTTGAATTCACAACCACGGCGGCTTCTTGAGGCTTGGAACGAGAAAATGGGAAATCGGCGATGGATTTGACGTCTTCGCTGTACATGAAGCAGCCCAAGACGAAGACGGAGAGAACGACCATGAAGATCGGGAGGTTAGCTCCCCTGCGGCCGGCGGGCTTCATGGCGGCGGAAGAGCAAGAGTGGTCAGAAACGAATTGATGGGAGGGAATTTAAAGGAAAAAGAAAAGAAAAGAAACAAGCGAGAGAAAGGGACTGAGTTTGAAATCTGTTGTTGGGGGAATTAGTTTATTCCTTCAAGAGGGGAATTTGGTGAAGTGCGTGTTTCGTGAAAGGAACGGTTATCAGGTTAGTGGTGGCGGGCGGATTGTCGTTCTCGCCTGCTCACTTCTGCACACTGTGAGATCATGGAACCTTCCATGCTCTATTTTTGGCGTCGTCTGCGCTTATCCATTCTCGAGATTTTCGAACAATGGAGTGAGGTACATACTAATATTCAATATTCATGTTTCTTATTCTACATCTTTAGTTGATATCTCTATCCAGAATTTGCAAAACTATTCATCACATTTTGTGACTTAGTTAATTTGTGGGTATTGAAAATATTAGAATTACTATCAGATCACTGTGTGGCTCGCTTATATTAGTTCTATTCATATATATTAAATCATGAGACACACTTGGGTTCATTCACATACACGATACATGTGCTTTAAATTCTAGTTGAAGATTATAATGAATCTTAATTGAACTTCTTAGAATGTTGTATATTGAAATTTAAATAAATAATTATTTAGGATACATTACGACATTCGCATCCCCTCAAATTAGTTCAACAAAAATATAAAGTTAAATTATGTATTAATATTGTCTCCTTGGATATGGCCTAAACCTACTAGAGGTTTAATATTTTTGAGGCAATTTGTTTCTATTTTCTAATTCGAGTCTCGCCATCTGAGCTTGTCAGAGGTAAATGTGTTTTTGGGACGCTAATTATAGGCAGTTTGAAAAAGTATGACACTTTTCAAACGATCCGAAGAAATAGGACATTATAATTTAAGTTAGACACTCGTAGGCCACTTCGGGCTTTTTTACACATGCGTCGCACGTGAGTGGTTATATGGCTGCCCAAACGTGATGTGGCCGCCCGAACGTGATGTGGAGAAAGTGTCTACTTCAAACCGCCTATACTTAGTGTTCCGAAAAAACATTTACCTCGGCTGAGTTGGGTGTTATGTGGCGGCCACATGTCTCGCCATTTGTTTTTATAATTTGTTTCTATTTTTTTTTTCCTGATAAAAAAAACTTATAAATCACAAACAATATAATTATTTTTAACATGGATGTGTAAAGTTTTCCTAAATAAATAAAAAAAAAAGAAAAGCTTTAATCCCCAAACCACCCACGACTGGCCATCCTTCACCGTAGTCCCACATTATATTTGCAATTGAGATTTAGTTATAAGTTTTGTAGAGAGCTGTAATTAAATTTCTTGACTATATATATATAATGACAAAAATCATGACTGTTTATTTAAGTATTCTAGGCCACATAAATTTGTAAGGAGATTGAAAATGAAGTAAAGATATAATTTCTAATTAAATACCTGACCTCGTACTTTCTTTTTCCTTGGAATAAAACTCGAATATGATTCGATGCAATCCATATTCTAAACAACGCCGTGACTATTAATAATTAATGTCTTAACCCGGTAATAATTGTTAAAATAGAGAAAGAAATGCGTGTGTATAGTTGGATTCAGTTACATATGAATTTAACTCAAATCTGTTAAATCAATAACAGTCTAGGAAAGATGGAAGAACCCTTTAACAATTTAGAAAAGCGAGAGCAATATGATGATCGACGATTCAACAAAATAATTTTTCGGTAAGTTTATTGGAGTATTTTATATATATGAAATAGCATACATGTGATGCAATCACAATTTCACATCATCAATGGACAATTTCAATGGGCACATAAACATTAATAGACAAATTGGTCTATGAGTAATCATTTTCATTCTAATCAATACTTTTAATTATTTATTGGTCACGAATAAAAAGTTCTAATAATTTAGTGTCTAAGTCGCTTTCAAGAACACGAACCAACAATTTCTTTCAATATTAGGATTGCATTGAAGTCGTTCAAATTCATCACTCTTTTACTATCTTTGTTGCAAAACAATTCGTTTCATTCATGCAAATGAGTATTGTATAGTACTCCCTCCTATTCCGCTTGAATTGGCACCCCCCGGGCACACGGATTAAGAAATGGTTTATTTTTATTGAAAACGTAACTTGGGTTCACGACTTTGTGTGTTAATTTGTTGTCTTTTAGGGGATGTGTTCAAATGGGACAACTCAAAAAAGAAAGTGTGCCAATTCAAGCGAGACGGAAGGAGTACGGTATAAATTGTGTTATGAGCGTTTCTTTCGAACTGAGATTGAAATCTTATTAGATACATAAAACTAATCTTTTTGTTTCATATATAGCTCAAGTTATTAAGATTTTAATTAATACATTTGGGTTATCCACCACAGATGTTCATTCACCAGCAACCAACAAAGAAGTGGAAAAGAGATAGGAATTTAAAAGGTTAATATCATATTAGGTGCCAGTTAGGAATTGTTAATCCAAGTTTGAAAGCCTACTTATATTATTTTATTAGATAATGAAAGCCTAAATTTTGATGTCCTCTCTCACATGAACTTTTCTTCAGCAACAACCCTAGTTGATCTGTCATGATTAAGATTATTGAAATTGATTAATTAAATCTTAATTATTTTATAGCTTTGTGTTTGCGAAAAGTAAAAATAAAGAAATCTGCGTGTGTGTATACTTGGACCTGTACATATATGTATATATACCACCAACATCAAGATCTTACTCTTACATATTCATGACTTTCTTTTATTCCAAGTTAAGACAACAAAAAGCTAGCGAACAAGTAAAATTGCATTTCACTTTTTTCCCATCAAGCTGGAATAATGATGGGTTCTATTTTCGGAATGTCGAGATGGTCTAATTCTTTCCTACCGTATATTTCAAGTGTGGACAATCTTTTATTGTTAGTTGACACAAATATACATGTATAGATGTAATATTAATAAGGTAATATTAAAATAACTATTTCAAGATAGTAAAAATAAAAATTGGTTTTTAAATATAGAAAGAT
This sequence comes from Salvia sclarea, assembly GCA_036873715.1. NCBI lineage: Eukaryota > Viridiplantae > Streptophyta > Magnoliopsida > Lamiales > Lamiaceae > Salvia > Salvia sclarea. The sequence continues at coordinate 1,250,789 of JAYJMF010000036.1, read as the reverse complement.
AAAAAATAGCCTTTCTATTCACGAATTTGTTCATACGAATTCGTGAACTAATAAATTTTACACACATTTCACGAATTTGCACGTACGAATTCGTGAAATAAAGTGTAAAACTACCATTTCACAAATTTGCACATGCGAATTCATGAAATGGTGCATTTTACACACCATTTCACGAATGTAATTGCCAACTCATGAAATGGAGTGTAAAAATAATATTTTACGCAAAGTCAATTCATGAAATGGTGGTTAATTCGAAAAATGAGAGACTATTTTTTATCTTTTTATATTAAGAAAACAATTTTAATCTTTACTATCTTAAAGTGGTTAGTTTTATACATTTTCTCATGTTAATATTGCCATGACAAATAGAGTGTTCGGTTTTCCATCACAAATCTATGTAGTTGGAGTTTAGGCCCATATCTAATATGGTGGCCCAAAACTATTCGGCTCACTTTTTCTGGAGGGCCGAGGAATTAGTAATATGTAGAAAATTAAGTAACCCGAATTAGGGATGACAATGGGTCGGTTTTTTAAGTGTATTCGTACTTATCAAATTCTATTGGGTCGTGTTTGGTGAGTATGAAATGAGTTTGAGGCGAATATGGGTTTAGAGACTAATACCCGTGACGAGTTTGGGTCGGGTTTGGAAAATTAGCTATGGATACCCGCCACCCGAACCCGTTTATATATAATATAGATTTTACATATATGTTTACTTTTTATATACATAATAATACATTACATATATTGCATTTGCTCCCCATTATGTAACGTCAAGCCTCAATTCATCTCTTAACTTATCCTATTTCTCATTTGATAAATTAATTTATCCAAAATTCTAAACATTCTTAATTCTTTCATCTTCTTTACCCACTCATCTCTTTTCGATATGTTATTAGGTCAGTTTGAATTCTTCCAACTTTTTTCCTCAGAATTAAATTTTTTGGTAAAATTTACTTATTTTTTTGGGTTTGTTGTTTGTTATTTTGAATTTCTTTATGCTTACAAATTAAGGTAATGTACATTAATTTGTCTTGTTATTATTATCATATTTATTTCTTAGTGTTATAATTTTCATTAATTGATCATTGTGTATCAAATATCATGATAGTTCATATTTAATTATTTTATAAATCTAAATGGGAGAGCGGGTCGGGTTTGGTCATAAAGTTAATACCAGTGACGGGTTTGAGTTTGAAAATTTTACATGGATTTGGATTTGGAAAATATTTAATGGGTGGGTATCCGATCCATTGTCATTCCTAGCTAGTCCAACGCCTTGAGGTGATAACTTTTTTATATAAATTTTTATATTATGTGGATAATGATCTAGTGATAGAATAATTAATATTAAAATCCAAAATCCTCGTATTAGATTCCAATACATATAAAAGAAAAAGACGTTGACGTACGTTTCAAAGAAAAAAGTCGAAAATCCTTTTCTTTAATAGAAAATAGTTTTTGGGTAAATTGATGCTTAGGTTGTAGGAAAGGAAGGAGGTGGCAAAAGAGGACATGCAGAAAAAAACGTGTCAGCAGAAGATTCCAAGAGCGGGCCACGTAGCCTCCCACTCCTCCCTCTATACATGCATGCATCTCCCTGAGCCAAAAAGAGTAAAATATGGCTGATTTGGCGGGGAAGGCGATGAGCATTGAGCAGCATATGCTTGACAAAGGCGCTCAGATGTTGCAGTCTCTGAGCCCCATGAAGCAGATGAGCCAGCATGTCTGCACCTTCGCCCTCTACAGCCACGACATGTCCCGCCAAATCGAGACCCACCATTACGTCTCCCGCCTCAACCAAGATGTCCTCCAGTGTGCCGTCTACGACTCCGACCACGCCCACGCTCGCCTTATCGGTACTATTCCTTTTATGCTTTTTTCAATATTTATCATCATTTTAACTAATTACTCTGTTATCAGGTGTCGAGTATATCGTGTCGGACCGCATCTTCGAGACCTTGCCTCCCCACGAGCAGAAATTGTGGCATTCTCATGCTTATGAGGTCTCACTTCCCATCCACTTTTTTCTACCTTGCTTCCAAAAAATCATCTAAATTAATTTGGAGTGATTTTCATTCAATGTTTGTAGATCAAATCGGGGCTGTGGGTAAATCCGCGGGTCCCGGAGATGGTGGTCAAACCGGAGCTCGAAAATCTTGCCAAGACATATGGCAAGTTTTGGTGCACCTGGCAGACTGATAGGGGTATTTTCGACTTTTACACTTTCTTCTTAATATGATCATGATATGATGCAACGTTACAATTAGGTGATAAGCTTCCGGTTGGACCTCCGACCCTAATGATGTCGCCCCAAGGGGTGAGTATGGGGATGGTGAAGCCGGATTTGGTGGCGGCCAGGGACACCAAGTACAATATATCGAGCGATGCCATGAAGTCGGCCCGGGTCGAGCTTGCCGAGCCCGACTGGATCAATCCGCAGGCCGACTATTGGAAACAGCATGGGAAGGGCTTCATCATAGATGTGGAGACAACAGAGATGAAGAAGATAGCTCCATTTCCGTGAAAGGGGAATTCGTGTCATGATAGATATATACATAAATATATGATGCTTATCAAAGTTAAAGTGGGAAATATGGATGCTATATATATATGTAGTTCGATCGGTTATATATGTTTCTTTTCATGTAATTCATTTGTTACTGTTTTGTGGTAAGTTATATTATACTGAACTATAGTATATGGTATAAAAACCGAAAAATTTGTTGACTTTTTTTTTTGTTGTAAAAATTTGATGATGACTTAGGAGAGGAAGTTGAAAGTTGAGTTAAAAAAACGACTACTAGCACAACACGACTATCTAGCTATCCGGTAAGCCGAATTTTCAATGTTTTTACAATTTAATTGAAAATTATATAATTTCACGGCTAAGTTCTGAAAATATAGGAAATAGATTGGATTTATTCCAAAATTGTTGTACTATTTCACGTCATTTTATGCATGTATGACAGAAAATGACACTGTGTCCATGTGCAAGAACGGCATATATAGAAAACGACGCATTGGATTCTGTATTTAAAGCTAGCTATTTTCTACATATGTTCTACTACATGTTTGTATTATGAGTTCTGTGTCAAGTTGTGCAAAATAGGATTAATTGTGGCGCCGTTTGACATGTATGATATATTCATCCATTTGACTCTAGATATATTGTAAATCACGAGTCAAGAAACATATACAACTGCCGGCTATGAATTAATCCAATTGTAGAATCGGTTCTACTTGGAATATTAGACCATCTGCAAAATATTAATCAAACATTGAGATATGATGGAACCAGAATAATAGAATCTGGAGCCACAGAATAATAGAATCTGGAGCCAATTTTTGTCTTTTATAATCAAACATTGAGAATTTGATATATGATGGAACCAGAATAATAGAATCTGGAGCCAATTTTTGTCTTTTATAATGGGATATGATCATATTTCAAACAGGTTAGCACAATAGAAATGTAAAGTCCTCCTGAGAAAGTCCACGCTATTAATTAGCTTATAACTTCTTACAATATTGCTTATTATAACCGACAATTGATGTGTTGCATGTAATACATTCGGACATCGTGTGTCGGTGCCAAGTTGCCAACAAATAAAAATGTGAAGAGTTATAAATTTCTTTCTTAATTGATCAAAAACATCTTTTATTATTAGCAGGAGAAAATAGCAATTATGTTTTTATGCTTTAATTTTTGAACTTCTAAAATCGTATGCGAAATTGTAAATTCATACTTATGTTGATAAATGATAGTAATAATTTGATAGTTAGTAGTATTTTCTGTTTCTATCTTTTAGTCTTTTTTAAAATATTTTTCAACTTACTTTTATTCATAATTATGTTTTCATCTTTCGATTTTATTCATAATACACGGCACCACATAGTCCAGGAATGGAACGGTTCGTGTCCAAAAAAAGAGTAACCTCCAATGGAAAGGAGGAACTATTAGAGGAAGACGATTGAAGGGTTGATATGATCTTCAATGGGATTCTTTTTCTTTTTCATTTTCATTGAGGCATAAGTTTGATTATTTTAAGATTGACTTTTAATATACAGTTATCATGTATTTACTTAATACATTAATTTCTGTACTATATTTGTATGTTTTGTATTTTTGAATTTTTTAAAATACTATTCCCTCCGTTTATAAATAGTTCCACCATGTTGATTCAATAAAGAGTGAAGAATATTATATGAGTGATACCATTTTTAGCAAATAAAGAAAGTAAAACATTCTTTATGCACTCTAAAACGATAAAAGTGGAACACTCTTCGTGGACGGATATAGTATCTTTTATATTTTATTTCAAATATATTTTGTAGTGTTGTATCTTACTAAGATTTTCTACGGATAGGATCCTCTGTGCCACAATTTCTGTGTGTCACGGTGTGCCATTAAGAATTTTATTACTTTTTAATAATATTTATTGTAAAATAAAATTTTATTATCTCATAATACAATATGATTAACATTTATACAAAAATTAGAATTTTTAAATATTATATACTATAATTTTGGAATATTTTAATTAAAAAGTGGTTGGTTATTTCAAAAATATGGTATATAATTTTTATAAAAATTCTAATTTTTTGCATAAATGTTAATCATGTTGTATTATGAGATAATAAAATTTTATTTTATAATAAATATTATTAAAAAATATTAAAATTCTTAGTGGCACACAGAAATTATGGCACAGAGGATCCCATCCGGATTTTCTATCGTATTTATGAAATATGGATGTCGAATCAATCTGAAACTAACGACAGCTTGGCTCGTGTAGACCAAAAAAAAAAGGGAAGGTTAGAGCAAAGATATTCTAGCACAAAAAAATGTGGCCCAATTTAAACCGAGCCAATAAATAGAAAACTAAGTGAGTTAGCTCTGCTATATAATTGGAATTTTTTTATTAGTTAGGTTGTCAAATTTCATTATTTAGTTTAAAATTTATTTTGATAATAAAAAAACTGCATGATTATAGAATGTGTTTTAGTTTTTCTAAGTGGTAATATATTTTTGTGTCCACATTTATAAGAAAATATTATTCATACCCACACTTCGGAAGAACATGCACCGCATATCAAATTGTCCAAAACACCTTTGAATGTTGATAGATTTGGTTTTGTTTTTACCAAAACTTCTTACACCCTCTTGATGATTTGATCCACTCACCAACTGAAATCGCCACTCACAAATTTGAGTCATCCGTTTCAATTCGCCAATTTCAATTTGTCTCATTACTTATCAATTGAGATCACAATTCACCACTCGCCATTCGTCAATTTCAATTCGCCATTGAGTTATATGCATGCGATCTTAGTTGATGAGTGACGAATTGAAGTTGCCAATGACCTTTACAATTTCTGCATTTATTTATATATAAAAAATTTACTTGATTTGTCGTGTATATAAATTATTATACCTGTTTGCTTTTTTCCTTCATAAATATATCTTTGTTAAGTTTGATCACATTTATGCCGCATAGTCCCTCGAGTCTATAAATATGCAAAACTCACTTACATTTGCGATCACAAATAATTTGCAATTTCGGTCTGCCAACCCTATAGGTTTGACATTTTTGGACTGACAATTGAAGAATCTACATATATATAAATACTACAATAGAATACTTATTTTCGTGGATTAAGATTAGATTTTATCTAATCTGGGAATTCGATGCTATGCATGTTTTGCGGACCATTGCAGCGATTTAGTGTAAAATGTCAATAAATTTAGTGAGACTTTAGGGGGAATATACAATAATCAACTACCTAAGTATCTCTAATCAATGAAATCTTAAAGAAAGTAGTGGGATGGGAAATTTATGATCATTTGCATTTTACTTAAATTTATCCATTTGTTTGGTGAACTATGGTGATCAGGTGTTTCTTTCAACTTAGGACGAATAAGTGGTATAAACTGCGAATATAGTACACCAAAATTACTAAACTCCTACTATGTCATGTGACTATGTCTATAATTTGAATTAATATTCGAGCCACATTGTCCCAATTAGGTCAAATTAATTCCTCAAAAATAGCATATGAAACACAATTTTTTTCCAAATATAAGTTGAGGAAAGAAGATTTAGAGAAAATTGGGAAGATAAATACGAACATTCTTTTGTTGAGCAGAAATATCAAATAAGTATATATGTCGAAAGTGGTAGTTGGTGAAATTAAACACATCAAATCAAATAATACGTGTGTTTAACTATAGACACATTGCGTGCACTCATATATAACACAGATGATCGATCGATCGTTCGTGTCTACGAATGAGTACAAAGCAAGTTAGTTAAATGGTCAAAAACCCCTAAAAAATTCGTATCTAAAACTACTTCTCATAGCATCATTCAAATCCACAATACCCATATATATCAAGGTTTTTGCGTAGGACCACTACATAAAATATACGAAGATGTTTGATCATAAGAGGCAACATATCTTCAACTAGTACACTTTTTGACTTCATCTTCCAAAACTACACCATCACCACAAATATTTTTCCTCTCTAGCTAGCTTACCATATTACAAATTTCTTTAAGGAAACCAAGTAAATTCAATATGAATGATTCCAAATATAATCCGAATTAACCCTAAATTCTTGATGATAATTCGGTGCCATATTAGTTTAACTTTTCAATCAAAAAGCTAGGGTTTTGAAGGATGCAGAGTCCCCTATGCATGGTTGGAATTGATGATAATTATTAAAGTTGTGGGGTATTAAATTTTATTAGGTGTGTGCATTGAAGCCATTGAAATTTCAACATCAAGAACCCAAAAAAACATATCAGATTTGATCTAGGTGGTCCCTTCTTGAAAAGAATATTGGTCCTTATAAGACTTTAGGGTATCTATATATACTCCCTATGTTTAATTTATACTATCTCGATTGGATCGAGATAGTAGATGATATACGATATGTTATACAAAAATCTTGATAGAGTGGATTAATTAGGAGAAGCATTTATCGTCTATAATTAATTTACACTAATTATGGATGTGTAAGGTGTGAAGGTAGATTGATAACTATTGATAGGTGAAATTCCATTTGGTGATGAAGCGTCCACTCCACTCTCTTATGACAATGAACTATATATACTTTGAGTAATAACAAATGAACACCTAGTGGTCACTAAATTTTGGCCACCTCCAGTTCAAGTAAGAACATTTGGAAGTTCAATTATTAATCGAAAGTATTCACTTTTTAACTGATTTTCTCGAAAATAGTATATTTGTTATTCCATTGATACCCTTTATATATTTTGGCTCCAATTATAGTGACTTTATTCCTGCGAACATATCCTCCCAATTAAAATGGGCCCTCAATAATCTTTTCTGGCTACATAACCGTACAATTTCTTTTTCCTACATAACCCCATATTTTGGCGTATCATTTAGTTTCATTGTTATCTATCAATATCTATAAACTATACAAAATCAACGTCGAATTGATAAAATAATAAAAAAGTTTGCTATAAAAATTAACGAAAAATGCAAGTATTCGTGTAAGTATTTGTGATCGAATTGCTAAAATAATAAAAAGGTTTGCTATAAAGCATTAAGTGTTTATTATTATTATTATTATTATTATTATTATTATTATTATTATTATTATTATTATTATTATTATTATTATTATT
>JAYJMF010000036.1:1221664-1241472 GCA_036873715.1 Salvia sclarea | reverse complement strand
GTGAAAATTAAAAAATAATAAAAATAATAAATATTTTAGGTGGAAAAACTATTTATGGGAACGAGTCCCTTTTAATATCTCTCTCTATATATATATATATAGATGAATCAATGTCATTCGAAATTATGGCTTAAATTCATATAATTAAAGTTGTGGTATGGAAAAGGTCACGTTTTGCAAATATACACTCCTACGCTCCTAGTATAATCGGAAAGCTTATCCTGTATGGAGGAAACTTTCCAATAAAATACAATTAAGGGGTATAATTATTGCATGATATTAATTTCATTAATGTTGCAAAAAGGAAAAGAGGAAAGATAATTAATACAATAGAAATGTTAGGCGGGAAAAAATTGTAATATGATTTTGCTTTATATATTTATAAATAGATAAGCACTTAGCACGTGCTTTTAATACTCAATTTAAGCATTCATAGTTATTGGCTTAGCAAGTTGAGGGGCGAAATTTATTACACACAGTTGAAACTTATTATGCCCTTTTTAGATACAAAATACATATCATATCAATTCCAAATTACTATATTACAAAGAATTTATTTAAACTATATGCGTATGCTCAATAACTAAGTGTAAATTAGATCAAAATTATCCGCATAAAATAGAACTACAGTTCACATATATAGGTAAAATATGAAAATATGAACCAATTACTTCAAATTTGAGCACTTACCAACTACTCTATTTACCACAAATATGACACTACCCAAAGGATGTGGAAGAGCAAAATCAATTTTCAATTTTGATAAGTTTGGTACAATTAGTTCTTCTAGAGACTGAAGTTACTTAAATATTCCAGTATTATATATACGCTCTTCATTTATATCGGTCACACAGTAAGGAAATCGATTTCTCATATACTGAAACTGGTAATTTTCGAGTGATGCTGTAACGCAAATTCCATATTTATTGAATCGTTAAAAAAGAAAACAAAAATCTATATAATAAATCGGTGATTTCAATGTTCCTCAAATGTGGGAAATTGGGAAACCCAGTGATTATGGATAATCTTTTCAATGTTGTTTGCATTGCTATATTATTGTTATATTATATGTCTCAATGTCTAGCAGTTTTTACAAATATTATGACTTATGAGGATTGCTAAATGTCGGAAATATTCTTATATTTGGTTTTCTTATATATATTACAATTCACACAAACCTACACTCATGTATTCAAAATGACTTGAAACCCCAACTTATTGATTAGAGATGAAACATCTTATTAATTCAACCATCTTTTAAGTACCACCAGTTTTATTCTAAAAGAAAAAGTACCACCAATTTTATTGATTGCTAATATAGTTAAAAGTTGCTATGATTTGTATTTAATTATTAAACCTATTCAAAATACGATCCAGCCACATTTCACGTCAATACGACATTGTTTATTATATGAGAAATCTGAACATTTTATTTAAAAAAAGTATGGAACGACGTCGTTTCATTGAGCAAGAAATGTTCAATACTCTTTTTTAAGCAGAGAACGACGACGTTCTATACTCTTTTTTTAAATAAAATGTACAGATTTCTCTTAAAAGAGACGGTGTTATATTAACGTGGAATTTTTAAGTCCATACGTTCATCGGAAAATTTGAGCGTGTTTTAATTGCAAAAAATTGAAAGGTTAGGTATTTAATTGCAAAGATTCAAAAGTCGTGTTGTAATTGCATTATATGGTATAGTTCGTGATTTGATTTGCAGTTAGTTTTCCCTTATTAAAACAAAAAGATGTGAAACTGATTATTTATAAAAAAAAACGAAGGGAGTATTAATTAATTGATATCACATTTAACGCAAAATTAATATTTATTACAACAACTTTATGTGTGAATATAATAATTTCCTTTTAACTTAATTATTAATAAATTAAATTAAATCGAATTTGTATGAGAGTACGTACTAGCTAGTGGTATTAAATACAGAAAATGAAATGCGATGTTACCAATAGTACATCCATATGTTATTTGGATGGACTCATTCATTATTTTGGTATGCTCATAAGATATCTCATTTTTAGGATTTTGAATACATTTTTAAAAAAAATTACAAGTGTTACATATATAATATCATAAATTAAAGTTCACTATTGCACGCAGGCAGGACAACTACCCACACAAATGTGAGAAAATACTCGCTCGTATGTGAGATTTAAACCCAGAATCACTCATAAAGGAGAGTCATTGGGTGCCTTAACATAGCGATTTGAATCAGGCACTGTCGATGGAATTTATGCATATATATATATATATATATCATTTTTGGCTTTGACCATTGGAAATTCGAACTTGAGACTTTTAACTTTGGACATTAACCCCTCTATCATAGGCGGCTAGGCCAATACATTTACACGGAATTTATCCATACTTGATGTTGAATGTAGTTTAATGTATCAAAATTAAATGTGGAATAGGTTTCAATTATTTACTTAATAATGTGTATATATATAGTCAAGTTGAGGTCTGTGGATTTAGGTACGACTAACTCATGTAATGATTTAAGCGATATTTGCATTTATTTATGTCTCTGTATTTGGTCAAAGTTAGTTGAGTTAGATAGACATATATCATAATTTTGTTGAAGGTAAAAATGCCTAATTTGAAGTGTCAAATGTAATACATTAACATACCCTTGGAAACTCGAATACATTATGCCAATGTAATTAATTTATTTTATACTAAAGACTCTTTTTTAGTTCAAATTCTATTTGCGTGGCAATATTTCTTTATATTTGTGTAGATAGTATTAATTTCTTAGTGGGTGTAGTGTACAAAGCCTACGTGTTGGGAATTATCCCGTATGTGTACAGTATATCGGTCTCTTGTCGATCCACACTGTTGGATTTTAAAATTATTATGCTACATGAATGTACCACTTATAATCCAAAAAAACAATATATCCATACTAAAATTTTTTATACCAAGACGTTATAGATCGGTCTTCTTCTCCGCATACATTTGTTTAATGCGACTTATATTTTTAATCTGTATGGTTTACAGACTTACCATGTCATGAAAAAATGGATACCTTATTATAATTACGAAATACGATAAAGTTTATAAGCTATAATTACCCATTTTATGTAGCACACTGCACACGTATTCCTCACCTAAAAGCAACCTGATTTCATCATCGACCTCTCTTATGATTTGAATTATTTTATATTTATATATATATATGTATTGAATGATATATGCAATGTACCTAATTATTTTGATTTTAATAGTATCTTATAAATTCGTGTCCACATTATCAATTTTAATTAAACAAAAAATCAAACTCAAATTCTCCACTTTTCTGGTTAGCTTAAATCAAACTAAAAGCAAATCAAGTTTTGGTTATTAATTGATTATTTGGATGAATTTATGAATTATTATAGTATACTCTCCCATTTCATAATACTTGGCCTACTTTCTTTGCTGGAATGCCCATAATATTTGGCATGTTTTCTTTTCGAGAAACTTTATTTAATTATATCACAATTTTATACCATTTACATTACTTTTCATATCTCATTAATTCTCGTGCTTAAAAGAAATAAACTAATATTATGGGACAAAGGAAGTACAATAAATTTTATTTATTTATTTATATTAAACTAATAAATTTTATAGTGGAATACGAGTGTAACAGAAAAAATATTAAGACGCCGTGTCCAAATTGCTTTTAATTGAGTGAAACAATTCACTTCCTTTTTCTTCATGAAAAAAATAAATTAAAATAACCAATCGTAATTAATAACATATATCAATAAAATAAACCAATCTAAATCTTTTAAACAGTTAGGTCCCAATGCCTTGCCTAATTCAGCAGAGATAATAATTTAAACTAAACAAAATCCTTAGAGTAAATCCATGAAACGATGTACTGTAGTTGTTTAAGAATCCAAAAATTGGTGTAATTATTGCCAATAAAAAAATTCTGAAGTCTCGTTTTTTGTAAAAAAAAAAATAAAAAAAAAATCGAATTATAATGTCATTATTGTATATTAAAATCCCAAGCTTCCGATTTTATTGCAAAGCAAGTCTAACTGTTAAAGCGTCTAATAAAGTCCCAACCGGTATGATCTGCAGTAAATTCACCCTTTCATTTTTCTTTTTTTGAGTTTGGGAATTGAGGTTTTGACATCCTTCCAATCCATTACTTGCCCTAGTGGCTTGAGTTGCAATTTAAAAAATATAAGAGGTGAGCAAAACATTTGGAATTTGAATAATTGAACAAAAGTATTGTATTTTGTTTTCTCAAATAAAATTATTCAGTTCAGTTTAGTCGAAATTCGAATTATACATATACTAAAATTGATTTCATTTAACTAACAATTTTGGATTTGATTGGGTGGGGTTGGACTTGTTTTTGATTTTTTGTTTTTATAAATTAGAGTGATCTCCTAACAATACTGTACAGTATGTGGAATTAAAACCCCTTTGCGGCTCCAACAACCTTAACCCCTTCCTTTTCTTCCTCACAATTTTGATTTCACCCAAACCTCATCAATACAATACAATACAATACAATACCACCTCGTTCGCATCGAATCCGAAATTCCCCATTGCTGCCGCCATGCAATCCCTCAACTCCGCCGCGCTCCGCCCCTCTCCCCTCGACCCTCTCCGCTCCTCCGCCCTCCCCGGGAGCAGCACTGCCAGGCTCCCCTCCAAGAAGAAGCTCCCATTCAAGGTCTCCGCCTCCGCCACCGCCGCCCCCAAGAGGGAGACGGACCCCAAGAAGCGCGTGGTGATCACGGGAATGGGGCTGGTGTCCGTCTTCGGCAACGAGGTGGACGCCTACTACGACAAGCTGCTGAGCGGTGAGAGCGGCATCACACTCATCGACAGATTCGATGCTTCCAAGTTCCCCACCCGCTTCGGCGGCCAGATTCGCGGCTTCAATTCCGAGGGATACATTGACGGCAAGAATGATCGCAGATTGGACGATTGCTTGAGGTACTGCATTGTCGCCGGGAAGAAGGCGCTCGAGGCCGCAGATCTTGGCGGGGAGGATATCACTAAGGTATAATTTTGCCCATTTTCGAGCTTCCAAGATTTCGGCAAAATCGATGTTTTGTCTTTCAATTTGGAATTCATAATGTGATGAGGATGCTGTTTTAGTGGTGAGTGGTAGTGCTGATTGTTTCGGAGTTTCCAATGTTTATACTCTGTGTGTGTGTGCCTGTGGATCCATTGGCTATTTGCAGTGAGCTTCGATTCGTTTTCTTTCGATTTAGTTTGTGTGAGAATTTTGGAATTGGCTTATCGGAATCCAGTTATTATGCTTCCATTTCCAGTGCGCAAATCTCGCCAAAAAGGCGGGTTTTGGAAATTCATGTTGTTCCTTTATATGGATTTTAGTTATTGATATTGGTTGCTGTTTTTTCGAATTTGGGTTTGATAATGTGATGTGGATGTTGTTGCTGAGTGTTTCAGAGTTTCTGACTCTACTGTGTCTGTGTGTGTTTGTGTGTATCCATTGGCTGTATGCGTCGACTTTGATTCGTGTTATGAAGAAGCTGCTAATTGTTTAGTTTGTATGAGATTTTTAGAATTGGCATATCGATGTGTTAACTTGTTCTAGTTAGTCCTACTTGGTTTGTGATCAATATTCATCTTTGAATTTGGGTTTGATAATGTGATGAAGATGTTTTAGTAGTGAGTACTGAATAATAGCTTTTTAATTGATGCCAATGCTAGAAACACATTTCATTTGCCCTGCCACTGTGTCTGAAGTCCTTTCATATTGTTGTGCTGAGAGGCAGTAGATTGAGAAATAACTTGTCGGCTTTTTTTTTGGGGGGTTTTGGACTTTTGTGCGTGTGATTCACCGGCTGTGCCTGTTTGCATTGGATATTGATTGGTGTTGTTGAACGGATCTTGAAAAACAACTGTTTCATTGTATTACTTCTCTCTCTCTGGGAATTGGCTTATGGTTCGTTTGATTTTTGTATAGTTTCATTATGATTCCATTTGTATTTTGCAAAATGTTGCCAAAGCGAAATTTTTGATGTTCATTTGACTTTAAAGTGATTTTAATTCTTGGCATCCTTCATCTGTATTATCGTTTGAGTTGTCGTTTCTTTCTGTGAATTTCTTTTGGAGTCGTGGGGACTGGCCTCCGAGCTGATTGGGTTTGTCGCTAATGCAGATTGATAAGATCCGAGGTGGTGTTCTGGTCGGGACGGGAATGGGTGGCCTTCAAGTATTCTCTGATGGTGTTAAGGCTCTGATAGAGAAAGGTCACAGGAAAATTACTCCATTTTTTATACCTTACGCTATAACAAACATGGCCTCTGCTTTGCTTGCAATTGATCTCGGCTTGATGGGACCCAATTACTCGATTTCCACTGCTTGTGCCACCTCGAATTATTGTTTCTACGCGGCTGCCAATCACATCCGGAGGGGGGAAGCTGATTTGATGATTGCTGGTGGAACTGAAGCTGCGATTATTCCTATTGGATTGGGAGGTTTCGTTGCTTGCAGAGCGTTGTCGCAAAGAAACGATGACCCACAAACTGCTTCAAGGCCCTGGGACCAAGATAGAGATGGTTTTGTTATGGGCGAAGGTGCTGGAGTTTTGGTAAGGATGCCTTTTTCATGTTCTCTTTGAATTTCGGGTCTACAAACATGAGTAGATAAGATAAATTTCTATCATTATCCTTTTTTGGTTAAGAAGCACACTCTGGTCCATCCTCCTTAATTAAATTCTAATTGTGGTTAATAAACTCTAACTAGGCATTAATAAACACTAATTGGGAATGGTGAACCCTAATTGAAATGGATGCACCGTGCATCGGGATGTACACAAGTTTTTGCCTATCCGTTCTCGAAATGAGATACTACAAAGTTCTTCGTCACACCTACCGACTGAAATCATGGGTTTATGTATTTTATCACTTGGCTGAAATTAGCATTATCTTCGATCTTCTTGCAAAGGTGATGGAAAGTTTGGAACACGCAATGAAACGAGGGGCGCCAATCATTGCTGAATACTTGGGAGGTGCGGTGAACTGTGACGCATATCATATGACAGATCCCAGAGCCGATGGACTTGGAGTCTCGTCTTGTATTCAGAGTGCCCTCGAAGATGCTGGTGTTTCACCCGAGGAGGTATTTCTTTCATCCTTAGATTGGTATTATATTTTAGTATGCTCTACACAGGTATGCCTTCACGTAGGAAGGGGTAAAACTGTCTATCTTAATGTAAAGACATTCTCTATAACTGTTGAGTGCGTTCATAATTTCATGTCATCCGAGTCCTGGTTAATGTGGTAATTTTTGACACAGAAAACCTATTTCTTGTCTCGGTTATTGCATACTAAATTCGAACTTAGTAAATTCGATTTGAGGTATCTCAAGTGTGCTATGGTAGCAACTCTTAATGAAAGCAGCTTTAACCGGATCGAACACGTGCTGTTTCAGGTTAACTACATCAACGCACACGCTACTTCCACTATCGTGGGTGATTTAGCCGAGCTAAATGCTATCAAGAAGGTATTCAAGAACACTTCAGGGATCAAAATCAATGCAACTAAGGTCAATACTCTCTCTCTGTCTCTCTCTCTCTCAAACACACACACACATGAGCGTATAATGCTGATTTTCTGCATTTTATCTTCTCACAGTCGATGATCGGGCACTGTCTCGGCGCTGCTGGTGGTTTGGAAGCTATTGCAACAGTAAAAGCTATTACAACAGGATGGCTTCATCCGACCATAAACCAATTTGTAAGTTAACACAATATATAGACGAATACTTGAAGAGTTCAAGTTTGCTCGAACTAAAGGTCTCTTGGAGCTGACCATTTACCTTTCAAATTGCTCTTTTTCTGCAGAATCGTGAGCCCTCCGTAGATTTTGATACTGTTGCAAATGTAAAACAGCAGCACGACATCAATGTTGGTAAGATCTCATATACTATAACCTAATTCAACATTGGGCGAGAATTTATTGGCGTTTTCTCACTTGCATCCAAAAAATCATTTGCAGCAATCTCGAATTCCTTTGGATTTGGAGGCCACAACTCTGTTGTCGCGTTTTCTGCATTCAAACCATGAAGCTTCAAACTAAGTTATTCCTCGTCTCGTTGTACTAGTCGCTCTCCTCTCCTTCTTCAGCATCATCTAGTCGTCTAAACGGGTAAAATAACGCGTTTCTAGAGGACTAGTATTTCACCCGTGCGTTTTATTTTACCTCTTGAAAGCATCATTTTTGCTTCAATCTTGTAGCGACATTTTAATTGTATGTACCTTTTACTTGAACAACCCTTAAAATTTTATTTATGTTTCAGACCATTTTCAGCTATATTTCCCTTAACAATGCCTTTCTTTTCAATAATAATAAGTCGTGTGTATTTCAACCTTACCTAAGTTTTCTACATCCATTTGGGTTATATTATCATCTTATGACCTTTCGTAATATGAAAAAACAGAACGTAATGTCAATCATATTTGTTATGTGCAATTACTGTTTTTTTTCTTTTTAAATAAGTAACTCGAATGTCATGACATATTTGCAAAATACGGTATAAGATGAGCACTAAAGCCTAACTCCTAAAGCTGATTTTTCAGTTGAAGTCCTAAGTTGATGGCAATCCTATTTTAACCGTAACAATTTTCACTTGCGTTATGGAATGGGTTGCGTTATACTGCATAAAACCTATATATGGATTTGTCCAATACTTCATAAAACCTATATTATGGTATAAACTATAAATTAATGAATTTGTATGAATTCGTTGTCAAAGCTGGTGAAATTTCCATCAAAGTTTATGAATTGAAAAAATAAAATTTTAGGTCCTCGGTGGAATTCAAAATCATCAATGATTCAACATATCTTCACAATCCAAGGTTAAAAACAGTTTTTGTTTTATAGGTTAAAATTAGTTTATATTTGATCCGGTTACTATAATATAACATGAAATAGATAATAAGATAAAATAAGTTTTTTTTTTTTTTTTTTTGTATATTTTAATATTTATTGATTAATTAGTTCTAGTCATGGGCAAGTTTTTATGTATCAATGAGACATTGATTACCTCTAATCTAATACTCTGACCAGCAAAATATATTTTATCAACAGATATTGTATTGAATTCATTGCTATATTGATTGCCTCTAATCTAACATTCTGACCAACCAAATATATTAGTATTGCTTATATCAACAAATAATTAATACAACAAATTTGAGATTTATCATCATTCTAAAATAATGTGTCAGTATTAAAAAGTAGGCAAAAGAGGGTAAAACAAAAATATGATATGAACTCACCTCGAATATTAATTTTTGTAAATACAATGTTGTTACAAATTTAGATGCAATTCTGATAAATTTTCATACATGTCTCTGATCACTTGAAAAACTTGGCTAATGTGCACAAAACTTCGCTGGTAATTTCAAAAACATGTTTTTAATATATTGACAGACATATGTGGTCATATATCTAGCCAACATAGGAGGGAATGGTTGATGAGGATGACTTATGCATCCCTTTTCTAGGTCTAACTCTGATAGCTTGAGATCTATTTACTCGAATTATTCCAAAACCAAACTTCAACTAAATATAGCTTTGGCGGGGCCAAATACCATAATTAGATTAGTTCACCATATCAATAATATAACTCAAATTCGAGGCACAATTGAGCATAACAAATGTCAAGTAACAATGTTGAGGATGTCAAATTGGATAAGTTTTACCATTTTATCCTTAAACTCGGTACTTTTTAATCTTTCCATTGGATTGTCTTGTATGTTTTAACGAAGCTCGGGCAAAGGGGCGTTGGTTTAGTTCTAACCTTTTCCTTACAAGTAGGCTCTCAATTTGTAAATTAATGGGAAGCTTCATTATTATAAGATTTCCATCCAAAAAGTAGTGCTTCTCTCTCATATAATCATCTTCTACATTTTAAATTCAAAATACCTTCCTAAATTAGTAAGTTCATCTCCCATTGACTCGATTTCTTCTCACGAAACACAAATTATGTGATCAAGATTTTTTATACCCCATTAACTTAGAAGAATTAGTATGTCCAACGTTTTGATATTTACAGAAAAGACACGTGCAGGTGCAACTTTTTTTATCGGGCAAAAAGTACCTAAAATTGTTGGATCGAGAAGGCAATGACTAAAAGCATAAAAAATTAATTCACCCTCAAAATTTTGGACGTGCCATACTTCCCTTTTGAGCACTAAATTATGTGTCGTTCACATTTAGAAAAAAAAAATCATTTAAGTTTTTCTTACATTACCTCATAAAATTATAGGAGTAATCAGAATTCAGGATTATAAATACACTTGATTTTTACGAAATTTGCAAATTTGATGACATGGCCGAAATTTTTGAAGTATACCAAAATTAAAAAGCTAAGTAAGATTAGTAGATTACAACAATTATTGATCAGAAAGATTAAAATATCTTCAATTAAAAAACTGTATTGCGGAAAACATATAACAGAGACAAAACTGATTAAACAAGCCCACAGAAGTGGGCCCGGCCCAATCAACACCCCCTTTCGATTTGCCCGCCAAAATTGCTTACCTCTTTCCCGCCAAATGCCGAAGCCCTAACTCCCCAAAAGATGAAAGAATCATTTTTTCTCTGCTCTCTGTCTCTCTCTTCTCTCTAATTCATCGCCCGATCAAATTGGAGGCATTTTCCGACTGAACGCGGAGCTGAAGAGGATTCGCGATGGATCTCAGCGATGATATCAGGACGGCGCACAAGCGCACTTTCCTCAAATTTTTCGAGCAAACAGTGAGTGTCCAAACTGCGCGATTCAAATTACTGAATTTGGAACTATTTTCGATTTTCTGGTAGTCTGAATTACTAATTAAACATCTCGTGAAATGTTTGATTTCGCAGGATTACAACATTGAGCTGAAGAAATCTCTCGACTTGATGTTTAACCAAAACCGCCGCCGTTGTGTGATAAATCTCGCCCATTTCTACCACCACAGGGAAGGCACAGATCTAGCGCGCAGGTTGGCGGCGTTTCCTGCTTATTAATTTTGTTTTTTGAACAAATTCGTTGAATCCTGAGTGATATATTTTGTTAAAAATTGCAGGCTCTTGCAAACTCCGAGTGAGTACATACAGCCGCTCTGTGATGCGGTGACGGATATGGCTAGGAGCATGAATGCTAAGTATCTCAAGGAAGGAGAGCAGGTTTTGGTTGGTCTCGAGGGCCCTTTTGTTTCGAGAAGGGTGACACCAAGGGATCTCTTGTCTGGCTTTATAGGCTCGATGGTTTGTGTCGAGGGCATCGTTACTAAATGTAATTACTCTTAGTTACTTGCAATTTTCGACATGCGCTATTTGTGTGTTAATTTGAATGATCTATGAGAAATTTGGATTAAATTGGATAATTGTACGAAATAGCAGAATGTGTAAAACTGGTTTTATGGTAGAATGTTGATCAGTTGCACTTCTGTAGGAAAATAAGGAAATATCAGCAATAGCTACTAGTGTTAGTATCTCCCGAAGTTACAAGGTTTAGACCTTCTTATTTGAATTGGATTTTAGTGTAAAGTGCTATTAGCAGTTGTTAGTTATTCCTTATAGTCTTGGGAGTTGTATGATTGAATTAATATAAAACTATCCTTGTTGAAAATGAAAATTTACTTTTACTACCATAGCGGTTCTACTTAGAAAGTATCAGTCAAGTATTGCAGTTTTATTTCCTCTAGTTCATAATTATAATAGAGAATCTAATAATTGTAGATTTTTGTTCTATATGTAGGTTCTCTTGTTAGGCCAAAGGTTGTAAAGAGCGTACACTTTTGCCCTGCTACTGAGAAATTCACGGTTAGGGATTACAGGGACATTACATCTAATATCGGCTTGCCCACTGGATCAGTGTACCCAACACGTGTAAGATTTCTCATGTTTCCCTCTCTATTTTGATGTCATTTTACCTAGAGGTAACTCTGATAAGTTCCAACTTGTTTCAGGATGACAATGGCAACTTGTTGGTAACTGAGTTTGGTTTGTGCACCTATAAGGACCACCAGACAATATCTATGCAAGAGGTCCCTGAAAACTCAGCTCCCGGCCAACTTCCAAGAACTGTTGATATCATTGTAGAAGACGATTTGGTGGATTCATGTAAGCCTGGGGATCGTGTGGCAATTGTTGGGATTTACAAAGCTCTGCCAGGGAAAAGCAAAGGCAGTGTGAATGGAGTATTCAGGTGATTATGTCTGCAGCAGAACAATTGCTAGTCATCTGTTTCACCTTTGTAATCAATTTGTATTTACAACGCTTCTTGTTGTTAATGCAGGACTGTCCTCATAGCCAACAATGTCTCTCTTCTTAACAAAATGTCACAGAATTTACAGTATTCAAGTGATGATATGAAAAACATTAGAAAGATATCTGAAAGAGAGGATGCATTTGATCTACTTGCTAATTCTCTTGCACCTTCTATATACGGGCATCTGTGGATAAAGAAAGCTGTCATTTTGTTGATGCTTGGGGGAAATGAGAAAAACTTGAAAAATGGAACCCACTTGAGGGGGTAAGGATGATATTATATTAGATTCGCCTGTTTGCTATGCTTAATTCTTTGAGCATGGCATCTTGTTCTTGTTGCCTGCTATTTAAACTTAAATGCTGTTTATCTTATTTCCAGTGATATAAATATGATGATGGTTGGAGACCCTTCTGTTGCTAAGTCTCAGTTGTTAAGAGCTATAATGAATATTGCTCCTCTAGCCATTTCCACCACTGGTCGAGGTTCTTCTGGGGTTGGATTGACAGCTGCAGTTACTTCTGATCAAGAAACAGGTAAATTATGGTCTTAGATGTGGTTTGAGCGTTAGATTTATGATTTTGCTCATTTGATTATTCCATGAATTCAGGGGAGCGAAGACTAGAAGCTGGTGCCATGGTTCTTGCTGATAGAGGAGTCGTTTGCATCGATGAGTTTGACAAGATGAATGACCAAGATCGTGTTGCTATACATGAAGTGATGGAGCAGCAGACAGTAACAATTGCAAAAGCTGGTATTCATGCATCTTTAAATGCTAGGTGTAGTGTAGTGGCAGCTGCAAATCCAATATACGGAACTGTGAGTTCTCAAAGCATTCAATAGTTCTAGGTGTGCTGATCCCTTACATTTACATTATTAATGCTGTATCTATTATAATGCACAGTATGATCGTTCTCTGACTCCAACAAAGAATATTGGACTTCCGGATTCTCTGCTTTCTCGTTTTGATCTGCTGTTCATTGTCTTGGATCAAATGGATCCTGGGATTGACCGCCAGATTTCAGAACACGTGTTAAGAATGCATCGTTATCGATCAGTAGCTGATGGAGGTCTGTGAAGTCTATTTTATATTAAAAACAGAGGCCTTATTCACAAACGAAACGTAGATGTATACCAAACATATATAGGAGTATATGTTATTGAGCACCTTGATATGCATACAGGCACAAGATTAGATGAGAGCTCAAGAAATGAGGTGGAAGATGATCCTGAGGCTGGTTCTACTGTTTTTGTCAAATACAACAGAATGCTACACGGAAGAAGATCTGACAGAGGTCGTAAACGTGATACTCTCACCATCAATTTTCTGAAGAAGTATATTCACTATGCCAAAAATAGGATTCAGCCTGAGCTTACTGATGAGGTGAGCTTTCTCAAGAAGTATATTTACTATGCCCTATCATGAAATTTAATAAAATTGACACTCAATTATCTTACATTCTGATTTCTCCAGGCATCTGAACACATAGCAACTACATATGCAGAGCTCAGAAATGCAAGTTCAAATGTAAAGGTAGGTAAATTACTCCACGTATCTGATATAACTTTTGGAATTTAAACTGTGGGTGTAGTTGTCTAAATGAAATATGCCATCTGTTTTAGACTGGAGGGACACTTCCAATCACTGCAAGAACCTTAGAAACAATAATTCGTCTATCAACTGCTCATGCTAAACTGAGGCTGCGGAGACAGGTACTATAGTTATTTGCAAAATAGAGAAACCTTTTGAAGGGACATTCTTACAATCTTATCTGGTTTACAGATTGTGATCCGGATGATTTTGTGCGATTGATGAGTTTGTGGACAAGCTATAATATTTGATTTTGAAACAGGTGCTGAAGTCGGATGCTGAAGCTGCTCTTCAAGTTCTAAACTTTGCCATTTATCATCAAGAGCTGAGTGACATGGAGGCACGGGAGCAAGTAAGGATGAGAGAAATGGAAATGGAAATGGAAATGGACACTGAGGCTGGTAACAACGATGGAGCTCGTAGAACTGGAAGAAACAAGAACAGCAAAGCTAGCTCTACTGCCACAACAGAGTAAGTCCAAACTTTAAATTTTGGTCTATCTACAAAGAATGTTTACTATTGAGCTTGGTGTGTCTTTCACGTGCTATCTGTATCCCACTAACTTTTTTCTCTAATTAATGTTACATATATTATCATTTCATTGACAATAATTTTTTTTTTTAAAAGTGAAACGGCAGCGATGGATGTAGATCCACCTCCAACAAGTGAAGTGAACATATCATCTGAGAGGTCTTTTTTATCTATATATTCACTTTTTGATCAAGAATTCATTAGGTTCCTTTTACTAGCACATTTGAATACACGTGAGACTGACTTGCCTGGAATCTTCTCCCTGCAAGCAGATTGGATGCATTTAGCGCTGCATTGGGGCGGTATAGACACGCCCAACATGTGGAACAAATGTCAATTGCTGATATTGAGGGCGTAGTTAACAGCGGTGCAGGTGCCCCTTACTCTACATCAGAGATCATTGCCCTTTTGGAGGTAATATTTATATTTAGTTCAACAACCTGTGGTTTATTGTATGGACTTTGAAAAATGTAACAGCAAATGATTGGATCTCTTCTGCAGATAATGCACGACAAGGGCAGCTTGATGATAGTGAGAGACACCAATGTTGTTTACTTCATGTGAAATACTTCACAACTCCCAACGCCCCCAACCCCGGGCATCAGCTCAACTCAAGAGATTCCAAATATCGTGCGTCTCGCTGTCTAGAAATCTGGATCCTTCGCTTTTTACCGATGTTGTATTGGTTGTGGCTCACCGGATATGTAGAGATGTCTGCAAGCTGTGTTCGCTGACATTCATAGTGTTGTTAACTTTGTAGCTTAGCTCTATTTGAATTCTAATGTTGTATTTGCAGTTCAAGACTTGTATTTTGCAACTGTAATGCTAAATCATCACTCTTGAAATTTGAGAATCAACTACTATTTGTAGCAACTTCATTCTGATTTTATCTTCTGTAACGTTAGCCATACAATCTGTATTCTGGATAAGAATATTATAATTAGAAATACAATGAAGTAAGAGGTTGGTTGTGAAAATGTAGATTTTTATCCCACATCGGATTCTGAACCGAAACTGAAACTTTTTATAAAGAAGAGAGCAGCAGTTGTAGTTGTGTTCGTAGAAAGGAGAGATGGTTGGCATCTCCCCCGACAGGGACGGGAACAGCCTTCGGGCTTTACCTGTTACCACACATCCGGTTAAGGCTACCCACTTCGGTGGATCTATAACCCAATTTTTTTTACCATCCCATTCCATATTAAAAAAAGACAAACTTTGAAAAAATTATAAATATACATTTTTAGCATATTATTACGAATATAGAAAAATGAAAAGATACCAAATCAATATTTATGCTAGCACAAACTCGAACTAAATAGAAAATATAACTCACATGTGGACTTGAATCGAAGTTGGAGACTTAAGAGATTTCGAAATATATTCATTTTATTGGATAAAACGCATTTTAAGTTCCATATTCATAAATATTTATTTAAATCACCAACTATCAACTTCATTTTCCGTTTCTTGAAATCTTTCTTGAAATCTCAATGTGTCTCACTCGATGTACATGGAAATGCCACTTAGTAACATGTGGCATCCGTGTCATTTATTTTATTTTATTTTATTGTCTATTCTATGTGTATCCGATGAATATAATAAAATTTTGGGGTCGAAAATGA
Organism: Salvia sclarea; assembly: GCA_036873715.1. NCBI lineage: Eukaryota > Viridiplantae > Streptophyta > Magnoliopsida > Lamiales > Lamiaceae > Salvia > Salvia sclarea. Next base: position 1,225,473 of record JAYJMF010000036.1, on the reverse strand, counting down.
GCACCTGATATTTTAAATACAATATTGTCATTTGATGGCTTAAAAAAGCATTTATGACAATTTAGGACATTTTTTATAAAGCTAATATAAACTTCCAATAGTTCCCCTACACCCTGAGATAGTTAGAAGTAGTTATAGCACTCCAAATTTTCTTTGATAGGATCAGAGTTTGATTCAAGCTATTGTTGGAGAGAGAGAGATTGAGAATACATATATAAGAACATAATCATTGATTCATTTCACAGTATAGTATTCACTACTCAAATAAATAATGATAATAATTAATAATCATATTCAACTAGGCATTATTTATATACCTTTGTTCCTCAACATTATGCATAAAGATCAAAACTTTTTCAACTTCGCCTACGAAGGTTATACCTCTTCGTGTGCGAAGTTGTAACTGAGGAGCTCTCCCCAACCTCCTCAGGCAGCACGTAGTCGGGATCCTCCAACGGCTGTACGTCCTCTGTCAACTCCGTGTCCACCCACGAGCGCCAATTCATCTCTTCGCTCTCCACATCCTCCGCCTCCCACGCCACCATCTCCTTGCTCCGCTGCAAGCTGCTCACCGTCTCCATCAATTTCACCAGCATCTCGTGGTTCAACACCTCGTAGTCTTTGTAGGTGAAGATGGCATACACATACTGCACGGATGCTGAGACCCCGAAGAGTGACCTAACCACGTGTATCAGCCTCCCCTGCTTCTCACCATCTGTTGTCACGGACCAAAATATGCTTATCTCAATCAAGAACGTCGCAAGCAGACCTAGATACAACTTATGCCTCACGTTGTAGGCCTGCTTGACGCTAGTAAACATGTAGACGATGAAAATTGCGACCGTGTATAGCAAGAACGCGATGATCATCCGTGACTCAAACAACATAGCGTTGTGCAACTCAAAGAGCTTATCTAGGGCAACAAACATGCTTGCTTGCTTTGACTCAAATTCTTCCTACAAGCAATATGGTTGTAACTTGTAAACAAGTCGTACTAAAAATATTCGAGTTTGAGAAAATGTGTCGAGACAAATCACAAACCTGAGATGCTAAGATCTGTTTAGAATTCTCCACTAGACTATCATGAGACTGATGGAGCAGCTTCTGCTTCTCGAGTAACTCCTCCTGCTGCTTATGCCCGAATTCGGCCAAATTTTGCAGCGTTAACCTGTGAATCCACGTCGGATAATTCAAGTTAGATTTACAAGTTTATATGATTAATCAAACAAGCTATGAAGACTTCACCTGCTCTCCTCAAGTGCCTGTGACTGAAACTTGGTGAGGAAATTGAGGCCATCGAGAGCGACAGATTGGCCCTCAAGAAGCTCCTTTTGTTTATCCAACGACGTCCCAGCCATGTTCCCTATATCGTCTGCCTTACTCTGCAGAACATTCATCTTTGACGACATTGCATCCCCAACCTTCCCAATCTCCATCTCAATCTCCGCTGCTTCGTTTCTCAGCTTGACAATGTCTTCCCCCAGATTCTCGTACGAGTTCTGAAGCAACGCCATTCCCTGTGCCAAACTCTCCTTCATTTTCACCTGCCCTTCACTGAGCTCCATCTGAGACGACGCTATCCCTTTAGACTGCTCGTAGACTACCTCAGAGTATCTCAACACGGAATTCACGTGCTCCTCCAACACCTTCGACGTCTGTGAAACTTGCTGAGTCCGGACATCTATTGAAGCCAACGAATCATGAACATCCTTTGCATTCTGCAGCAGTAGCTCCCCGTGTTCCTCAATCTTTCCTAGTTTTGATTCCGCGTATTCAGCAGTGCTCTTGAGCTCGTTCACCAATCTCTCGGTCTGATGCTTGAACGCCTCCGTCCTACAACAAACTCACCAACTCTTAGCTATGAAAAAGTAAGTCAAAAAAACGACTAGAAAGATCGATGCTCACTGCAATTGGTGACAGATGGAATTCGTCTCGAGAAAGTACTCAAGATAGATTTTGTGACCATCTCTATCCAAATTCTGCAAGCACTTCCTCATTTTGGATTTGGGATCGCAATAGGGGAAAGAGGGGCGGCCCGTGTGCTTCTGGAAGCAATCACTGAGGCTCCACGCCAGCCTAGAACGAAGCTCCTCGTCTGCAAGAGTCTTCGAGCATCCCTGGAACACGCTCTGGTAGGCCGTCTGCCAGCAAGAATTGGGGGCGAGCATCTTGTTCTTGGCGTTCTCGATCAACTGGATTCCCTTCTGGTCACTGAGGGCTTCCATGGAGAATTCAGAGACCGCCTTCTTGCTTGAATGAGCCTCCCCTTCGCTCGATGAAAAGAACCAGCTCGAGGATACATCAGCTTGTGACAACAACACAAAAATCGAGAGCAAGACGAGGTGACGACGGCGACTCCGGGGTTCCATTTTCTACCTTCCTGCAGCATATGATTCATCGATCAATTCACATATCTCTCAACACATAATTAGCTTTACATATATAGACTGGTATTGCACATGTGCAGATATTCATTCAAATACCAAATTCTCACAGCATAAAATCTTCATATATTGGAATCATTCATAATAAATTTCATTGCTACAGCACGAAACAATCAACGGCATCACGAAATAGCTAAAGATCAAGGAACTAAACTAACTATGCTAAAAACACATAAATTTTCAAGGGGAGAAAAATTGAATCTCACTTCACTTTGAAACTGAGAAATTTTCATACGTTTTTCAAAAGCTGATTATTTTCCTTTTCTACTCTTCCTTACCATTTCAGAGGAAAGTTCTAAACCTTAGATATTTTCACCAAAACAAATCAAGAGACAGAGAGAGACAGAGAGAAGTGCAAGAACTTGTCATCATCATCAGCAAACCATCAAAAAGAAGAAAGGAGCAAAATTAGAGAGGTGAAGAGATAAGTATATACTTGCAAAATTAAGGGGAAGAACGAAGGCCTGAAACTGCCGTGTGAAACAATAAGATTAATAAATAAACCAACAGAATTGCAAGATCGAAAACAAACATGGAAATTGGATGAAAGAAATAATTTGAAGAGAGACTTTCCAATTTCTGAGCGTGAATACACTGTATTCTCACACAAATATTTCTGAATTCAAGAGACACGTTCTTTTATAAGGAGACAGTTTTTTTTATTTTTGGTAGTTTCTTTTTTCTTTTTCTTTTTGGCGTGCGCGCCAATTTTCGTTAATTTCTTCACAACGGGCTTCGGCCTTTTAGGCCCGTCTTGTCGAAGGCCCGTTTGAATTCTTCAAACCGGAGCTGGCTTCAGAGTCATTCCGACCGAGAACCAGCAGATTCATAATTGTAAACCGGGTCTTTAATTTAAGACCATTTACAAGGGGTGGTCGACGTAGGTGGCGCGACACGTCCCGGCGGTGCTGAGGCTATTGCTCTCGTCGGCAATTCTGAGGGGGAGATCGGCGGTGGAGATGATTTGGGTAGGGGTGGTAACCTGTTTTCCGGGAACCGGGAAAACCGGTACCGTCCCGGTTCCCGGTACCGAGTACCGGTTAATCAGCTTAAACGGTACGGTACCGGTATTAGACAAACAATAAAAAATCGGTACCCGGGAAACCGGTACTGAACCGGTTCGGTACCGGTTTTCTCGGTTTTTTTTTTTTTTAATAAATTGGAAGTAGGGGAATTTACTCGCAAACTTTTTAAAGCTGGTATGCAAAATAAGAATTTGGGTAAAGTTCAGCATTTTACAGGCAATTTTTCCCTTAATTAAATGTGACGTGGTATTAATTATCGGCCAGCGGCGAACACGTAGGAATTCCGGTCGGACACGTCAGCATTGATTTCGCCGGAGTCAACGTTGGTTGCAAAATCAGA
>JAYJMF010000036.1:1152065-1216050 GCA_036873715.1 Salvia sclarea | reverse complement strand
TATTAGCCAATAAAATTAATTTGAGAATCAAGATTTAGCCAACTTCTATGTACGGCAATTGGATAACCATGTCAGTAAACTATTCGTTAATTGATTTTTAAAGAAAGATATATGTTAAAACAAATCCTCTTTTAAATAGAAAAATTCGAAAGCAACTGAAAGTCGAGGTATAACATAGGAGTTTACGAAAGAATCTACTCCAATTAGTCATCTTCAAACAATTTTAAACACAAAACCCCAAAATACCCAACGAGAGTTCCATTAAGAGAAGTAATTAATATTACAATTGTAAAAAAACAAATGATTGGTTAGTTGGAACTATCATGTGGAAAATCCACATGAGAAACTCACGGGAATAGAAGGAATTTTTTTTTTAAACCTTACCAGTAAACCAAGGAAATTCAAGATGTCAAAAGAGAACTGCTCAACTTTGAGGAAGAAGAGAAGAAGAATATCGTTTGAAATATTTTGAAAGTGAAGTGCACGTCGGTTTGTGAAATGTGAAGGCAGTTTATGAACGTAAAAATCGGCCCCTAATAGGAGTTCTAATCCCAAGAATTGAAAAAATAACTAATAAAGTTAACTCCATAATTATACTCCGTATTAGTCTTTGGCTCAAAACCAATAAATTATATTTTAAATAAATAAATAAAGATCCTTAAAATAAATTTCAAGGTTGATTTTTCCAATTAGGGGCGCAACAACGGACTCCCTCAAGTCCAATAAATAAAATCGAGCATGACAATATCCTTATTTTCAAGCATCAATATCTTCAAAATAAAACAATTGAGCATAAGCAGGAATCAATTCTAAAGCTATTTTACATAAGTAAAAACGGGGCGTTACACACAAAGCGTGTTCCACTTTCTTTATTTGGCAAAAAGTGGTAGGACCATTTTTCCACTCACGCAATATCTTTCACTTTTTATTAAATCACATGGTGAGACCATTTCCCCACTCACACAATTCTTTTACTTTTCATTAAAACCCGTGCCGTCCATAAAATGAAACACTCATTGTGGACGGAGGGAGTACTAAACACTTGCAATAATATTATGAAATAAATATGTAATGAATTGATGACATATAAACTAAATTGATGGTTTTATTTCAACCACCGAACTTTATTTTATTCAACTACATTTCAAAATGTGTAGTATTCTGTAGAGTGGTCCTTCAGTTTACAATATACACTTTAAATATATAGCCAGCATTTATTAAAGGCTAGTTAGATAGTATTTTTTTGTCTATACCGCAGTACCAGACGCATTGGACGGCCAACCGTAGCACCCCAAACATAGAAAATTATTCTCATACTACTAGCACAAAACACGATTTATTCGAACCCCCCCATTTCTATAACCGACTAAACCACATCCACGTGTCACAAAACCAAGCCCCCAAAATCCACGGCCCATATTCAACGTATCCCCTTCTTCACCCAATCCCTTCTCCCTATATAAACAGAAACACAAATCCCTAACAGAAAAACATTCTCAAATTGGAAAACACACACTAAAAAATCAAAAAAATAGAAATCGGAGATGGGGGTGGTGATAATCGACGGCACGACGGTGAAGTCGTTCGTGAACGACGAGGCGCATTTCGGGAGGAGCGTGGACGAGGCGTTCGCGGCGCTGGATCTGAACCACGACGGCGTGCTGTCGCGGTCGGAGCTGCGGCGCGCGTTCGAGTCGACGCGGCTGGTGGAGACGGACTTCGGCGTGGACAAGGCGACGCCGCCGGAGGAGCTGACGAGGCTCTACGACTCGATCTTCGCGAGGTTCGACTGCGACAACAGCGGCACCGTCGACCAGAAGGAGTTCAGGGACGAGATCAGGAACATCCTGCTAGCCATCGCCGAAGGCCTCGGCTCCAACCCCATCCAGATGGCGCTCGAGGACGGAGATAGGAATCTCCTCAAGCAGGCCGCGGATCTCGAGGCCTCGAAGATCGCGAAGACGAATTGATGCTGTGAGTGTTAGGTTTTGCTTGTTGTATTGCGATAATAACAATCCTTTTTCTTTCTTTTTGTGGCAATTGTGTTTGTAATTGTAGAGGTTTTTCCTTGTAATATAGTATTGGAATTTGTTGTTTTCTGGAATAGTATCTGTTTTGTGTTTTTGCACTCTACATGTTGGTGACTTACTTGAATTTTTGAAGAAAATTGGGGAAATCACTGCTTTGATTTGCCTTTTGTTAAGCGGCGGCTCGAGACCGCCGGTGGAGTCAAATGGACTTTTATGAAACACTTTAAATTAGAATAATTTGCAAGAAAGCAAAATTCTCTGTAAATGTAAACGATGCGAAAATAATTTTGATAGTAAATTAAATACAATAAGATATGATGATTTGCAAGTGTGGAAAATTCTTGTTGCTCCAAAACTACAATAGTCAAATAAGACAGTCGACGACAAGGGAGCAAAATTCTCTGCAAATTAAATAATAAGATATGATATGATGAATTGCAAATGTGCAAAAATTTTCTACTCCAAAACTACATTAATCAAATTAAGGCAGTCGCCGACAGTCAAAGGGGAAAATCTAAAAAAAGTAAACGACGCCTGAGAGATTCGAACTCTCGCGGGGAAACCCCATGTACTTAGCAGGCACACGCCTTAACCACTCGGCCAAAGCGTCATTGTTGAATATGTAACGATATTAAATTTTAATAACGGCTTTTTCTCATTTAATGACAAACAAATATTTTTGAAACATGCACCCGGATGTCCTAATTGACAAAAATATCTAAGACTTAGATGTTGATGAGTGCGTTATTTTTTTCGCATAAGAGCTTTACACTTGTTATAAAAGTGTAAGAATTTGAGATATCCGCCTGTATAATATGATAGGATATCTCGAGTTATTCACCTATACGGTCAGATATTTCGAGTTTCATACTTTTCTGACAATTATAAAAACTTTTGTGGAAAACGAGATAGTCGATCAACATATAACGGCATTTTCGCCAATTATGACATGTGGTATATATTTTTTTCTTAAAAAAGGAGGGCAAAAGTATTTTTTTTACTATGAAATAGAGCATAAAAACGTAAGCCTTCGCGGTAGATCCAATAATACCATTTGTGGCTATTCATTGTTCTATTAATGATCGTTGAAGCTGCATGCCAGCCCCTTCTAGTGTTATTTGAAGCTACATTTATATTGTTATGTTGCCATAGTGATATTCATTTAAAATTTGATAATATTAGTTTCGATTTATTATCCAATCCAAACAATGATCGCGTGACAATGGTCCGTGGCCAATTAAGTTTTTTCCCTTAGTCAATGTGAAGAATAAGATTTCTATATTATATATTATACATCACATTATTATATAAATAATCAATTAATTACTATTATATTATAAAATTTATATAGTTACAGCACTACTATGAACACACCCTAATGATCTTATTTCTTTATTACATCAAGAAAATGGATTCATGCGATTTGGACGATGTATGCGTACCAAACATTTATCTTAAACTAGCATTATGTCGCCATCTTGCAACATGTTGACCGGGTAAACCACACCTACCATAATCAAATTTCAAAGAGAAAAATGTGCTTAAATACTTATTTTGAAAAATAAAAGTAATTGTGAGTGCTGGCTAATTTATATTACTCTCATGTCTTACTATGATTTGCACACCTTTTATTTTGGTCTGTCTCATTCCAATTTAATATATTTTTAATAAATCAAATAATTAACACACAAATAAATAAAACCATGTTACTTTTGCACTATAAACAATCACTTTATTATCCGTATGCAAAAAGTGATGTGCTAATTAGAATGAGGCGAATAAATACTTAAGAAAATGAGCAATAAATACATCTGCTAAAAATATAAATTATGACGAATGTTTCGTAGTTTCGATTGGTTTTGGTCGGAAAAAATAATTGAAATCGAATTTCCAAATTTCGAGTTTGAGATTCTGGACATTTGATTTGTTCTAACTAGATAAAACCCAAGTTTTATAAAAAACCATTGTAGAAACAATATTAATATCATAAAATAAATTAATTTATTTCTTTTAAATTGTGTTTTTACACAACATTTGAAATATTATCAACTAATAAAGAAATTTAAAAGCCAAGTATGCCACATTTGACTTCAAACATGACGAAGATGAATACTCACACAAATGCAAGAAGTTGTTGTCTTTATTTATACTTCATAATAATAAGTAGAGTCGAGTGCAAGATGAAGTAATAATTAGTTTGTTCGTTATATAACGTATTAGTATTAAATAATCTTATTAATAATGGAAGAGTTAAATTAATTAATGCTAAAGGTCAACATCGACGTCTTCCCCACATACCGTGACGAAACGTTACGCCTAACCCCACTTTACACCTCTCCCCTAAACCAAACTCACAACACCCAATCCAATCCCAAATCCCTAACTACCCACCGCAAAAATCCCCAATTTCGTCCACCGCCACCTCCGCCTCTCCCGCCGCCGCCGCTGCGCCATGTCCGCCTCCCCCTCCACCGTCGTCCCCCGCCTCTTCTACCACCCGGCCTACTGGTGCCACTCCTGCGACATGAGCATCGGCCTCCCTCCCTCCCCCACCCCCAACGCCCTCCTCTGCCCCCACTGCCACCGCGACTCGCTCGAGCAGATGGACATGGACGACGCCGCCGCCGACGCCGCGGCCCCTCCCCCGCGCAGCCCCTTCGATCACACCGCCGCCGCCGCCTTCACCCCCTCCGACGACAATTTCCTCCTCACTAGCCCTTACCTCCACCGCCTGATCCACCACCTCACCACCGCCGCCGACGCCGGGAATCCCCGATCCGACCCCGCGCCGAGGTCGTCGATCGAGTCTCTCAAGGAGGTCACCGTCACCGCCGACAGCGACGCGTCGATGCTCTGCCCCGTGTGTAAGGATCCATTCGTTTTGGACTCAATCGTCAAAGTGATGCCCTGCAAGCACACTTACCACTCCGATTGCATTGTTCCGTGGCTCGAGATTAACAATTCGTGTCCGGTTTGCCGCTATAAGCTGCCGGCGGTGGAGGAGCGGGTGGGGGAGAGTGAGGGGGAGGGGTATGGATCGGTCAGGCTTGAGGAATTGGTGGATGATGAGGTGGATTTGTACGGATTTAGGAACACGCTTAGGCATATTGCGAGGAGGCATCGGTGGAATGATGAGGGCAACAACATTGGGAGTGGAAGCGAGGGGAATTTGTTTTCTCCCACCCAAATTGGGGAGGTGGAGAGAGGGGATGGGGTTTTGGAGAGAGAAAACAGCGTGGAGACTGTGTCGAGCTGGCCGAGGTGGCAGGTGGAGGAGAGAGGGGGAGCAACTGACGAGACTGATGCATCTCGAAGTTGAAGCTTTTTGGTGGGAAGTTCTAATTGGATTTTGTACTTCTCGGCATAAACTAGAGGTATAATTTCGTTACTGCTTTCTTTTCTCTTGTTTAAATTTAAATTCTTTTGTGGTTGAATTGGATGAATTTGGTTACTAGCTCAAGTTAAAACAGTTCATGATTTAGGGCCCAACTGTTCAAGTATTGGCATCAGTGTGCAGCTTGATTCTAGAGGCTCTAGGCATGTACTGATAATTTGTTATGCTATTTAATGCTCTTGCTTTTTGACTCCAGTGGTGGTTACTAAGTTGCCATTTATAAAAATAGAAATTTGTTGCTTTTTTGAGATATTACTTGTTCCACTCTTAGTAGAACACTTGTCTTTAGTTTGGATAAGCTTAATGGTCCATTCTCAAGTGTCTAGCTGAAAAGCTACTTTTTCCTTGTGTCTTCATAATTGATAGGTGGTTAGGCTACATTCAAGAGATCGAATATTTTGTAAACTAGTTTGCCAGGAAATAGTTTTTCAAAAGGTATCATAAGTTATAGCAAAAGGAAAGAGGGAAGTATAGATTGGATGCACTTAGTCTGTAATTCATTATTCTTTTCATCTCACAACAAAAACTCCTTTTCCTTAAACATTGCAAATGATCAACATAGATTTACAATGCAGCAAAATGAACTCTACTGTACCATGTTTGTTATATCACTATATGAGCCTCTAGATTAAGGAGTGCGGTAATAATCTATAATTGGTTTGGAACCCTCAGTTTGAGTTAGATGGATGTAACCTGTATAAGTTTCCTCTCCCCGTATACCTGATTGTTGGCTCTATTGCAACAAATAAAAATTGCTCTGTCAATTGGTCGGGAGGGGGTTGGCTTGCATGGTGGTCACTTACCGATGTTGCATGTGTCTAACTTTTGCTTGGTTTGTTATTAGTACTACGTCTTTGATCTTTCACATATATGCTGTGCACAATATAGATATTGCCGATTCGGTGGTTGGTTGATTTTTAAGAAGTTCAGTCTTAGTAAGTTTAGAACCCTGTGGCAATTGATTTGCCATTTATGTGAGCTTGTGTAACGTCTTGGATGTGTTGACTGCTCACGATTTCTTGCAAACTTGTTCACTGCCTTGACCACTAGTATGGTGTTCCTCTATAGCTGTAAATTATAAAATGTATGCGTCTTATGGATATTAAGTCATTTGGGGATAAAAAGGTGATAGGTTTGCCATAATGGCGAGTTGGATGCTAGACTTTATATGTCTGTCTAAAATGTCTGGTTGGACTCTTACCTTTTAAGTTCTGTGCTATTTCTGTGCTACTATTTAGTTTCTTATTAAGTATATTGTGTCAGATATTTTAAATTGCTTTCTTGTAATGGCTTGCGGTTTATAATGAATTTGCTCAACGTGATGGATAAGTTTAGTGTTAGGACAGGTTGTATAACTTACACGAGATGTAGCGTTAGAGTCGTTATCCTTAGCTCTATGTTTAAACTTATTAACCTGTTAGGCCTTGCATTCCATCTCACTTTTCTTCTAAACTTGGACATGCTACGTAGTCTTAAACTTGCCAACTTGTCTTATCATTCTATACTCCAACTTGGATTACCACTTTTGAAGAGTAAGCATCTGTTGAGTTCCTTCAACAGCTTTGTATTGGATATTTTTAGGTCTAGCTTTCATATCGAGCTTCATATGATGTCTTGTTGGATTGTCAGCACTATATTGATTTGATTCACTGCTGTCTATGTTTCAGGTTATGTATATTGTAGGAGGTCAAGGGCCTGAGGCCATGTTATCACTGGTAACAAGTGTAATGAAGTGTAAATTTGCCATGGATCGGCTGTGCTTCTTCTGTTTAATAACCAAGAAAAAGAAAAGTGTGAATCTTGCCTCTCTTCTTCCCTTCCCCTTCCTGCTCTCACCCCCTTGAAAGTGTAATCATTAATCTTAATCAAATACTTGAAAACCTTTCGCTACAGAATTTTTGGTAATTAAATACCAAAGGATTCATTGCATCCTCGTAAAACCTCTCTTTGATTCAGCTACCGCGGCAGATCAGCTTTCCCTCGAGCTTCTGTTCAAAAAATTATACTCGGAGGTGGTGAAGAAAAATGTCTGTCTTGATCGTCTTGTGTTGGTGAGAACTTGGCTTATTGTGTGGTCTAAATTGTTAAATCATATGCAGTGATGATGGTTCCAATGGAGGCAAGGAGAGTAGCCGTGAATCGTAATACAATTGCAGCTTTTCTTGTCATTTGATTTTAAACACAGCGAATATTATTATTTGTAATGTAGGATCATTGAGTTTTCTACACATCAATTTAATTGAAATAAGGTCTTTTGGAAGTCAAAATTGGGCACGAAGCGTTTTCGGTACATTGATCAAAGGGAGTTACAGACAATGTATATGTATTTGCCACTTTGAAGCCAATTTGGTTATTTCAATTTGAGCCTTTCAGAAATCTTATTTATTTAATTAGATATTTTTATGGGATGGGCTAAAAATAAAATTGAGAACTTGGATCATCACTCGGTCCATTTACCTTTAACTAGAGTGCAAATGAAACAAATGCGCACCTAAATACTCGTACGAGAGACGATTTCACAAATCGAAATTTGTAAGGGATCAAAATAACTTTTTTTATTCAAATTAATGTAGAATGTTTACCCCATAAATAATACTAATATATCATCTTTCAAAAAATATACAAGTTACGAATTTTTGGAATAAAAATATTACTTATTAGAATTGATTCAGCATTTATATATACAAAGAGAGATTAAAAATAGATGATAGGAAAGTCAGCTTAATTAAGCAATAACGTAGCAAATCATTGAGGCGTGACATTGTCAGCATTATCAACCTGTTGCCGAGTGGGACTCCAATTTATCCTTTTCAAGAAATTTCTTGCGTGGACTTCTGAAAAACCTTCCTTACCCCGAAATTGCTTCTTTTATAGTAATGATCTATGAATATAATAGACAGTCTTACTTATTTGAATTTTTATGAACAACTAGTAACTAATCTAATAGTATTATCAATTATATACTCCCTCCTTTCTTCAGTATTTTAAATGCCCTAAAATATTTCAACGTGCAAATTAAGACAATTATAATTTGAGAGACAAAATGGATGGATTAATTAATGTGTTTTATAAAAAGTACAAATAAAATGTAGTTCAGGAACATTTTAGGTATATGACAATTATTTATGAGACGTTTCAAAACAAAATTTGGACCATTTTGAAATGGGATGAAGAGAGTCCTAAACTATATATTTGATATATAAGAGAAATTTTCAATAATATTGTCTATAAACAAATTGATTATTTATACTTATTATTTGTAGCGACGTACCATCGTGTTAGACACTTAGTAGGTATAATGAAAAAATCTTCAAAACAGAAGCAAGAAATGGAAAACGATACGTTAGCTATGATACAAATTAAAAAAAAAATGTATTTAAAATCCCAAAATCACATGTTCAAAAAAATTGCATGCAGCCTTCAACTAAAAACCCAAGTCAAATAGACCGGCCACAAACTACCCTTCTCTCTCTCTCTCTCGCCTTCCTATATATAGAAATCACGCACATCACATAAATCATAATCATCTCAAATTCTCAATCAAATTTCCACTGAATCAATAATTTCTGCAACTAAACATTTCTCATCGTTGAAGATGGAGATGGAATTAGGAAATAGCATGATGTTGAAGGTGGGGCTATTCATGGTGGTTCAAGCCCTAGTTTATTTAATCCTTTCTCAATCATCGAATGTCTTCTCCAAATCTCCCAAATCTCACTCCTTCAAATCCGCTCGCTCCCTAAGCATCCGCCGCTGGGCCGCCGCTCTAGCCGACATTCCGGCCGGCGGCGAGCACTCTCCGACGCCGCGCCGCTAGCTCATCGATCGTCGCATATTCTCCTTTTTTGTAAATTTCCTCATTTGTGCTTCAATTGTGGATTTTGGTTGAAAATATTCTTTTCTTCTTTTAATTTGTTTGTGGATAGTTATCTTCTGTAACAAGGAAAAATTCTCATGTTAATAATTTGATTCTCCTTTGTTGTTAGTTCCTTCACAGAAAAGGTGGTGATGTTGTTTTAATTATTTCTTTTGTCAAATATATGTAGCATTTTTGCATATGCCCAAGGTTCACCATTGACATAATTAAAAACCGAAAAAATAATAAAAGTTCTACAATTAATAAAATTATACTATATTATACAATTGAAAAGTGAAAGCCATCATAGCAATATAAACCTTCAAGTCAAATTAGTTTCTCAATTTAACTATGTATCTCATCATTTTTTCGTTTGTGTACGAAAACTAAGTAAAAGGCAAGATAAGATATGAATGTATAGTACTGGATTGTACATATAATCTTCCTGAACTCTTATTGCACAGTATTATTGGTTTGTTTATTAAATAGGTTAATTTAATTGATATCCATTTGCTATAATTAATTGCGTGATAACGACATTAACGAATAAAACAATAAGGGTGCAGGTGGAGTCTTTTTTTATTTAGAGGTCTATTAATATTATAAATGTATACAATTAACAATAAATATTGAGTCTACTGACTTTTAATATTCTATATAAATTTGACAAAAAGAAAAAAAGATGTAGTAGTTATGCTCGGAAAGGAGTCTTTTTTATTTAAAGGTCTATTAAATGTTTAAAATTAACAATAAATATTGAGTCTATTGACTTTTTAATTTCTATATTAATTTGACAAAAAGAAAAAATAAATGTCGTAGTAGTTATGATGGGAATGGTTCTGTTTTATCATTTTCATGTACGCATCCTGTTTAAAAAAAAAGGAAACCCATATAAATTCGTCTCTCTTAAACACAACAAATAATTTTGTTCTTCTGATCATGTGAACACACCATAAAATTAAGAAACTTAAACATCTTTTTCCTTTTTCTTTGAGAGGACAACTTTATTTACGATAATTTATATCTGCACATGGGCCACGAATAAATTAAATGCAATGCTTCGGCCCAAAACATCTTTTTTTGTTATTAGGCCCAATTTAATTTTTGGCCCAAGAATGAAATTATCCATAATAGTGAAATTAAATTAATTTTTAAAGCTCAATCGGGTTAAAAAAACTCCACATTTTGTTGACAAAATAAAATTGAAAGATCGAGTATCCAGCACCTTAAAGCCAATAGTGAAATTATATTTAAGTATAATATATCATGCTCAATTTGTATTATGTACAAACATTATATTATTACCAAACCATGAGTTGGTGTCACAAATAAACGAGTTGACTTAATTTATAAAATCTAAGTTGTGGTTGAACATGCATAAAATCGTCACCAACGGTACATCAGCAATTGGCTTCAAAATCCAAATAAAAATGGCCAATGTCACAGATTAGCTATATATAATAATCCCACTCCTCCTCGGACATCCTGAATGCAAATACTTAAATAAATAATTTTTTACAAAAGAAATGGCCAGAAGTGGAATGCACTATTGATTGTTAATTATCTTTATAATACTTAATTAAGGGGCCATAATCCATTCATTTCCTCTAATAGTATTTGCAAATTGCAAGCCATCAACTCCAATTACTATTATTTTTGCCATTTCTCTACATCTTTAGTTCTTTACTGCCCCATTTGCATCCAATCAATCCCTTATTGCTAATTTCTGATACAATTCTTTGAAGCTAGCAAATTATTGGACATAAGTGTCCCTACTCAATTTTTTTATATTGAGATAATTACAGTTTATATTAATAGTTACTAAAAATAGGTTAACTATCTGAAAAGCCAAAAAAGAACCTACGAAGTCATTGATTGATAAGTATAATAAAATATTTACAAACTATCTTAATACTGGAAAAATGCACCATGATTAAGCTTCTGACGAGTTATTCCAAGTTGTCCAAAGACTCGACGCTGTATTTATTTATCAATAAACATATCATGCCATTAAAAAATTATAATTAAAATTCCACATTAGGGGCCGATGAGACACATCATAAATATATCGCTAGGAATTCGACAAGAGAGTTTTTTTTTTTTTTTTTATTAGCTTTTAGCAGTTCATGATAGTACTGATTGTTAGTTCTCAACTTCTCATCATACTTTATTATAATGATCAATAATTTAAAGTTTTTAGTTAGAACAACCAATAATTTAGGATATAAATTACAATTTTCTTATATATTACCATCTACATGAGTATAATCTTGTCCCTATATATTCCTACTGAATCAAAATATTCCTGCTCCCCTATTGGAGGAATCACAAGCTCATAACTTCCACTTGCAAATAGAAATTTGAGCAAATTAATTAAGAAAGTGTTAAGCACGACTTTCTGCTATTCCTAATTAGACAACGGTTTAAGTCAACGATTAGGATTAAGTTGAGCAATTAAAGAATAAGCTTACTTGGATGAGACACATGTATATGTATATACTCATCAACTTGCCTATATTTAACACTAACCTGATTCTTATTGAGCAAAAACATAGAGAAAAATCCCATGCGTTGCACAAAGTCAATACATCTAAATGTCAACTCTTTGTAAATATAACTCTACCTGAAGTCGAACAGCACACACCTCGTTTTAACGTTGTGTGGTCCTTCTAAAAAAATATTGTCTAGTTGTGATTAACCAACGTTGACTAATTAAATTATTAAGACTAAGAAAAAACCAGCATTTTATATTAGGAAAATCTATCAATTAAATCACGAATTATACCCAAAATGCAATTGAAATACGACTTTTAGATCTTGGCAATTAAATACCTGAACTTTCAATTTTTTGTAACTGGAGCTCACCCAATTTTTTCAGTGGACGGAAATCTGACTCATCACCGATTTTTTGTGAGAAACGACGTAGTTTGACATGGAATTTTCTAAGTCCGCGTGGAAAAAGTTAGTATTGAGTCAGTTTTTCGCCCCGCGGAAAAATGGCTCGAGCCCCAGTTGCAAAAAATTGAATGTTCGGGTATTTAATTGTCAAGATCGAAAAATTGTGTTGCAATTGCATTTTGGGGTATAGTTTGTGATTTGTTTGATAGTTTTCCGTTTATATTAATCATAGTAAGACAGCATTATCCTTTTCGGAATGCAAGTTGATGGAATATACTAAATTAGTGAAGAAAAAAGCATATGTGGTTGAAGATGTGATTTGTGTACGGCAGGTACATGAGAAGTAATTTGGTCTCATAATCTGATCATTGCTTCCAAAGGCCAAATGCATTATTTTTCTTTCCCAACTAGGCAAGTCCAGTTGTATATATATATGCATACATTTCATGAACTTTAACATAATCTGCATATCTTCAAGAAAAAGAAACCATGAAGACTAATAACTCATTGGCTAGTAAGATGGGCATCCATGAGTATTCGCGCTCGATTTGCAAGCTAAAGCCGAAGATACGCATAATTCACATAGTCGAGCCAGAGATCATAACGACGACTGCTGAGGATTTCCAGCAGCTTGTGCAGAGATTGACAGGCAAGCCTAAGGTGGGATTGGAAATGAAACAAAGCAGAAAGCAGCAGGCGAAGAAAACAGAAGCCGCAGTGAAGGTTGAGGTCGAGGATGAGGGCGTGTTCTCGACTTTTCTGGAAGATATTGATGGATTCTTTCATGATATGAACGAGTTCCCTCTCTTCTCTTTTAGGCCTTCTCAGATCAACTTATTTGGGGAAATGCCTCTCTGCTAGTTGGATTTTTGGTTGCAGATTGATGTGTCTGGTTTGCTTGCTTCGTGTGGGGACGAAGGCATGAACTGGGAATTTACTCGTTGACTGATTCACGCGATGATCTCATCTCCGCCACGAAGCTTGTTTATGAGGAGGTGTTAGGGGAGTGGGATTTGTGGAAATAAGCTTGAGCAGAAACTGAAACTGATATATGTTCTGTTTGGTTTGGCCTATTCATTGTGTTCATATTCTTTCTATTTTTAGGGTGTTGTAGTTTAGTTTAGGTTTAATTAACCAATTGATGAAGAGAGGAAATTCCTCTTTTGATACATGTGTTCAGCTGTGCTGATTTTACTTGTACATGATGATTCTAAGAAGAGTCTTTGTTTTGTTCACCATTTCTCAAGTAGAGCTTTTGGAATTTTGATATGACTCAATACCATAATAAAGTGAACTATTATAGCAAATAATACCATATTCTCCAAAAATGAACTGTTTCTACATTAAAAAAAATGAACTGGTATACAAGTATGGATAGTATCACCTCCTACAGAAGAGGAATATATACCTCAAAAGTCAAAACAAATGTACAAAGAAAAAAGACTGGAAATTGTGTTATCCAAGATACATGAAAGAGGAAAAATATTTGTATTGGTTGTAGAAACTTTTGCAATAACTATAATGTAGTAATATTTTACATCATTGAGAAAATTAAGTGTGCTTCAAAATTGATCATCTCTTTCTGCAGAGATTCCCATCTTTTCCTTCAGTGTGTGGTTAGCTATGAGGGAGAACTGTTTTCTCCATGCATTTTCCAGTGAGCAAGTTAGCTTGATGGCTGAAAGAGGAAAAACGTCGAATTCGAATCATGAAGAAATATATAAACTCATCCCCTCGGTTGTCTGATCTGTAGAATCATTGTCGCGATGTGTTTTTTAACCACACAATTTGAAACTACAGAAACTAAAGATTATGAGTTGATTGAAATGATGAGAAGCTGATTCGCATAGTGAAAGTGAAGTAGGAGTGGAAAAGTAGCACTTACAAGTCATACAGAATGATGCATGTGGGCGTGATGGTTTCTAGCCGCCAATATGTATCATTGGTCTGTTTGGAGTCTTCGCGAGATCGAACATCCCAGCATGAGCTGCTTTCTTTCTTTTTATCTGGTAATAATCAGAATAAATGCTTGCAAATGTGAGATTACAAGTATACACCAACACGAAATAGGATAATTCCACAAACTCGATAGAAATTTGACAAAAAAGCTGGGCATTCCCTCATTATCAAGATAGGCATTATTTTATCACGATAATAAAAGCTACCTACCGCTGCTTCAATAATCGCCTCGAGTTCATTATCATCAGCACCACGGCGTAGAGGGTCCCTCAAGCTAACCTGAAAGGAGCAACCTCACGAGTATGAGATACAAACGTTATTAACCTATTGATTCATATCACAAGACGAGAAGCATGGAGTTAGGAAAGTGCAAAACACATTGATTCAATTTGATAGTATTGACAAAATCTACTTTAGTTCAATTCATATGCTCGCTTGACTGTACCTAACTAAAGATATTATGCAATCAACCACTAAAACTTACCCTGAAGTAAGAATCCAACTGTTCCTGGTGTTGCAACTTGCAACAAATAACCCACTAATAAATGCAATAAAATGAAAGAGAACAGAACTAAGATATTGTTCAAGAGAGCCTTCTTTGTGAATTTTATACTAATATTAAACAATTGTTAACCAAAAAGTTACAGTATTAAGCCCTTTTGAACTTCAAGAATAAAATATTCACATCAAGAAAAAATTTCAAAGATTGACAATGAATAATGAGAAAGGCAATGTTTTACCTCTGAGGGACCAAAGAGGCAAACTTTAAAGTTCCCATCAGCTAAAAGTCTCAGTCTGTTGCAACCGGCACAGAAATGCTCGGTCATTGATGTGATAAAAGAAACTGTACCCCGATGCCCATCAATCCTGAAATTCTTGGCCGTCTCGGTGGGGTGATCCTGAATTCTTTGGAGTACTTTGCCTGACCTGTTGAGAAATTCTGAACTTACTCATATACGTAACGACAAAATCTGAAAGCTAAAAATAGAGATTTTAGAAGTCTACCTTACCAAAATATCCATCATCTCAGCGTAAGGTACTAGTTTCTTCGAATTCCAGACATTCCCATCAAAAGGCATGAACTCAATGAACCTCACATTTATTGGCTTTTCGCGCGTCAATTCAACAAAATCGCATATTTCATCATCATTGAAACCACGCATCACAACGCAGTTTACCTGACAGATATTCAGAGAGAACATTAACATATACATACATAGATAAGAAAAACATAAAATGGCTAGAAAAATAATACATACTTTGACAGGATTATATCCCAACTCTATAGCAGCATTGATGGATTTCAACACCCTATCATGTCCTTTCCGTCGAGTCATAAATTCAAACTTTGCTGGAACCAACGTGTCCAAACTTATGTTTAGCAAACTAAGTCCACATTCTTTTAATCTTGGAAGCTTATTCGCTAGTGTGATCCCATTCGTAGTCATAGCAAGTGTTTTGAGCCCTCTTAAGCTTGAAAGTTGTAGGCAAATTTCATCGATGTCCTTCCTAACCGTGGGCTCCCCACCAGTCAGGCGAATTTTTTGAACACCCGAACTGACGAACAAATTTGCTATGCGAACTATCTCGCTCTGTGAGAGAAGTTGAGGGCTCGGAGTCAGCTCTGTGCCTTCAGCAGGCATACAGTACTGGCACCGCAAATTGCAACGTTCTGTCAATGAGATTCTCAAGTACGTATGTTGCCTCCCAAATGAATCAACAAGCATGTTGGAAACAGATTCGTCCGCTGGAAACTTCTTTGAAACGGTTCCATCGTTAATGTCACTTGTTGAAGTTGGTCCGTCACTGCTACTTTGTAGAATGTGAGATGTGGCGGTGCTGCTGGCCTGAAATGAAATTTGATCATTAGGAAACTACAATTCAGTGCTCGGTGGATAGGCAATGAACCGACTTGCAGGATCCATCATACAATATATAAACTGTGAAAGCTACAATGGGAACAGTCATTGTCAAGGTGCAAACTTGACAAATATTATGACAACTGCAAAGAGAAACCAAATAACTCTTCTCTTTCAATTAAAATAAAATCCCAAACAAAAGTATATACTCCTCTTTTAAGCTCTCAGTGAAAGCCAAGCATGATTTCCTTGACTCCACCATTCTACATCTCAGCTAGTTCAAATGAATTACTTATCTTCACCAATTTGGTCCTACTTAATGGTAGCAAAAACAGCTCTAATAAAGATCAAATCATTCCGCCAAGAAAAGAAGCATACTAAGCTAAATTAAGCTTCAGGATAAAGCAAGAAGATAGCAAACAGTATTTCAATAGCCAAAAACTTGTCAAAAACACTTTTTTTTTTTTCCAGTTATTTTAGATTTTTACAAACCTGATAGATGACATCTCAAATTCTCAATCAAATCCCAAACCAATTCATATCCCGAGTTCAAAGCCACTAAGCAACTCAAAATTCATAAAAAATTCCAAAAGAAAAATCGAAAGGCGATTCCACCAATGAATGTGCATCCGAGGCAGGTGCAGAAACACACACTCCACATAGAATGAAATTGAGTTAATGAGTCACTGATTGAAGGAGACAAAAAGTAACTTACGGAGCTGAAATTCCTGAGACCCTGATGCCATCTAACGATCCTGGATACGCAGCAGCGCATGCTGAGAGCAAAATCAAAACTTGTGCAGCCAATTCCGATGGGGGATTGCTGAATATAAACAGATAAGATGAAGTGTAAATTCTTTGCCAAAAATGGTAACTAAAGGAAAAATTGAATGACTGATGCAGGGAGCAACGAAGGCGGCATATGCAATAAACAAGTGTATGTATGGAGCGACCAATCCATCGCAGAACAAGAAGAGCTGTGGCTCATGTGTTGAGTCAAAGGCCAAAAGTGGTGAGTGTGTGTGTGTGTCGTTTCTTCATGTAGAGTCGTGCTCATATGAGTCATATCTAATAAATAAACAAATATATGGGGACAAATAGTTACGATTTTCGCATTGTTATTCTATTTTTGGAATATATGATGCAATGGAATATGTGAATCAGCATTCAATTTGGTGTTTAATTTTTTTTTTTTTTTTAATAGAATTATAGATTACATATATATGTCAATACAATTTACGTGGTTTTTTTTGTTTTTTGGAAACACCCCTAAGGATGAAAATAATATAACAACCAATATCAAAGCTTTACAATATAACTTAGCCCAAAAATGATTTAAGTAAACATAAGCTAAATATAGAGCTGTCAAACGGGCGGGCCGGCCCGGGTCCATCGGGCCAAACAATATTTTCCGGGCTGGGCCGGGCCAGTCTAAAATCTTTCGGGCCAGAATTTCTGGAGCCCAGCCTAGCCCCTATGAATTTTCGGGCGGGCCGGGCCAAACCGGCCCTTTATTTTTATTTTATTTTTTATTTTTTATGGTTAAATTTAATAGATATATACATTAGAAGTGTAGAATCAACCCTAATAAATTATAAAAATTAAATATAAAGTAAAACAAACCCTATATTAATTTACAAATATACAATTAACATTAATTAATTACATTAATACTAAAAATAAAAATAAAAAATTATTGAATAATAGTTAAATTGGGCGGGCCAAAAAAGCCCATGGGCTTCGGGCTTTTTTGGCCCAAAGCCCGGTCGGCCCGGAAGCCCGAATGGGCGGGCCAAAAAAGCCCGAAATTTTTCGGGTCATCATTTTCTCACCCCAGCCCAGCCCAGCCCAAACCCCGGGCGGGCCGGGCCGAAATTGACAGCTCTAGCTAAACCTAACACATGCAATCAACAAAAGAAAAGGTGTCGCGGATGCCGCGATGCATCTAATTAGAATTTATAATTAGTTGATGTATTTAAGTTAACTAATTATCAATAGATTTTAATTAATCTTAAACGTTGTGTGAATGCGCCGCGCCAGGAGCGCACAGAAACATTTGCATACAGTTAAGAGTGAATCATCAATTTAAAAGGGTTAATTGTACTTCCTACTATAGATTAATTCAAAAAAATAATAGCTTATTCAATATATGAAGAAATTTTATATTGCACCTATCTGTTTTGTTTCTCTACTGGAAAATTTTTATCAGTTATTTATCGAATTTTTATCACATAGGCACGTCTGGAATGATTTTTTTATCATGTCCAGCTGGAACGGTTTCTTCTCCAAATGTTATTGTTAGCAAATACTCGCAACGAGACTAAAATATAGTCCACTTAACGAAGAGATAGAAGAAGTTGCTCATTACTCTTTAACTTTATAAAAATCTTATAAAAAGAATACACATATTCTCTCAACCAACAATTTATAATTTAATTAATCAAATAGTTCGGATTCAAACTATACTATCAATTTTTAATTTGGACAAATTTATTTGACCAATTTTTTTTATTTATTATTTATTTTTTTTTTGCAGATTTTTATTAAAATCACATATATACATATACCCCACAACGAATTCTTATCATTTTTTACCAAATGAAAATCTCACTGAAGCGAGTTGAGATTATGTGTGATGTGATGGTGGAACTTTCCGACGAGACGAGATGCCTTTGATAAATTTAATTTAGTTTGACCAAATAAACATTTTTGGTTAAAGAACTTTTTCGTTCAACTTAATAATTATCTCTCATTTTTGTAGTTAAAAATCAATTGTAAAAAGCGTTGATATTTTTTATAGATCGTTACATTTTTTAATGATAATTAATATAGAATAATATCCGTCGAATTTCGACGCGTTACAAACTAGTTAAATTTAAAATAAAATTTGATTATCTAACTAGAGTGCGAATTTAGACTAATACTAGCTTGAATAATAACATATATATAAATAAATTAAAATAATTTCATAATAAATAATTTGATGTTATCAAATAAAAAAAATCTTATACAACTTTTCATCTACGTGCTTTTGTGGGCTGGTACGGGAGGCATTGCAGTTATGGTATTCAAAGGCTTTATGTTGTTTTTGTATAGTATCAGATTATTATTGGGGTTCGTTTGTTTGGCGGAAAAGTAATATTGATTGGGAAAGTTATTTCTAGGAAAATGATCCCAAAGCTCATAGTAATAACCATCATGTAACTTTGCAAAGCAAGTAGGGCAATCAAAATTGGAGAAGACTATAATCAAAGGAAGCAGAGCAATAAGATTTACCAGCAGCAGCAACATAAACCGCCTCCATCGGGTTTAATTTATGGGCTCCCAACAAAGAGCGTGCCGTGGTGACCATGAAATTTCACAGCATGATCCGCCCACTTCTCCCAAAGTCGTGTTAATAATATAGTAAGATTGTCCAAATATTATGATTCTCAACTTATTTTTCAACAACGGGACGGGAGTGTTCACATACAATGTCGAAAACAAGTTATCAATTCATATGCAAACAGTTGGTTGCAATTTAAACATTAATTATAAACAAAAAGTAAGTTTGAATTTATATGAAATATAATCTTAAAAATTATAACTAAAAACCACAAAATTGTAATGTCAAACAAAGTTAACAAATTGCAATCAGATAAGATACATGCAAAGACTAATCAATAAATAGTTTTCATAAAATAAGATTATATATTTATTTGTTAGTATTGTTTATTAAGGAGGTGACTATAAAAAGGGTTTTCCCTTTAGGACTTCGAATAGCCAGCTTCTATTGAATACCCATTTTTTGATGCAGTTTGTTGGTTTAATTTATAAAGTTTGTACCATTGTAATAATTCCCTACCATTAGCTTTACCACTACTAGTAGATTGTTTGCTATTCTATTTTTTCCACTTCACCTTTTTATTTTATCGTAACAGATCAAAACTGTCTTATATTAGCATAAGTATTTATTTTTTCCAATCATTTAGAGTCCTAGTTAATTGAAAAAGGGTAGCTTTGATCGGAAAAACTCATAAATATTTCTATCTTGCACAACAAGAAACTACACGTGTTAGTTGGAGTTGGAGATATATGGCCATATCAATAGATCAGTCTAAATTGGCTTATTTGGAACAAGATACATCCGTATAAAAATTGATCTTGTCGATAAGTAGGATGTAAAACTATAATTTCTCCATCGCACTTTTTAACCGACATTATAATATAAAAATAAAAATAATACTAATAATATGATAGGAATGCAATTAGCAAGAGCTGCGGTGGACTTTTCTTATTCTAAATTCTAAAATTCTATAATTTGTAAAGTCGCCAACGGCCAGCCGTTGATTCATTCATCTCTCCGCAGCGCAAGCTTTTCCGCCAACATCTCTTACTCTTTCTCTCTCTGCCCCCAAATTCTCTCCCACTTAAGGTCATTATTCTGCAGCTCACTTCTAAACTGATTCCATTTATTTTCATTGTTTTTTCTGCGAATTAGACAGCTTCTCTACTTTTTCGCTGTAAGTGTTCTCGATGTTCTGGTTGATCTGCTGAAAAACTTGATACGGAATCGCTGGAAATGCACTTTGTTTGTATTTCAGTCTACATTCGTACTAGTCTTAGTAGATTTGCTGTTTGTGTGGATTGCTTGATTTTGTTACGAATGAATCGGTTTTTTTGCAGTAATTTGGATATATTCTGGAGCAATGGTGTTTCACAAGGGCGCTTCACTGTTGACGAAGCTGCGCTCGCGCGCTGTGAGTAATTGTAGTAGTTCTCGATTTGTTTGTTTGTCTCTTCCCCCCAATAATAAAGTAAAAAAAATAAAATAGAAATTACGTTGATTGTGAAAGCGGTGTTAGGCAAATAGCCAAATAGTCTGAACAGAATTCTGTGACTAGAAGATCACCTATTCGACTGTGTTCGATGTAGACTAATCTGTGTGGTTTTATTGTTTGTGTGTGCGTCTTCAAATTTGTTTTTGAGCTTGAAGTTTTGCATCAACCAGGTCCAGCAGCCAGGTCTTCTCAATTCTGTCCGCTGGTTCCAAGTCCAGACATCCTCCCAGGTTGTAAGCATCTTTGTTTGTCATTGTTTTACATATTTCCATTTGGATCAATGCGTGTCTCGCTTTCAAATAATTTTGTACATCATATCATATGTTGTCTTTGCTTGTTCTTCTAAACCTAAGCTGATAGATTACTGGTGACTTCTTTATAGGACCTACATTCTCAGCTGAAGGAATTGATTCCAGAACAACAGGTACTTTTCCTATATGGATTCAGACTAGTAGCACTAGTCATGCTTTATTTTGTTAGTTTAATCATACAAATCATACTGAGTAGAAGAAAGGAGGGGACGGGGTGCTTGATATGTGCATAGATGATTTTCTGACGTTGTTCATTATTTGTGATGAATTGACGGAATTGTTGCCACAAAAATGATTTTGTTCTTTGTCATGTCCATGTTAAATACTCATTCAATTTTACTTTGTCTCAGGAACGTCTAAAGAAGTTTAGGTCAGAACATGGTAAAGTTCAGCTGGGAAACATAACTGTTGATATGGTAAATGTTTTTCTTGCTTTTTTTTTCCCACTTTCCTTAAATTCGGCTGATGCTTCCAGGAAAATTTGTTTTTCAACTTTTCAAGTAATGTTGGATGTATTTGTTCATTGCCAAAAGGTACTTGGTGGGATGAGAGGAATGACAGGACTACTGTGGGAGACTTCATTACTTGATCCAGAAGAGGTACATCCCATTTATCAGTACACTTTTCATGCAGACTGTAAATTCTTTTTTATGCAATATCCACTGAGTTTATCTTATTGTGCTCTTAACTTTGTCTTAGGGGATTCGCTTCAGGGGCTTGTCCATTCCTGAATGTCAGAATTTGTTGCCTGCAGCCAAGTCTGGAGGAGAACCATTACCTGAAGGTCTCCTCTGGCTCCTTTTGACAGGAAAAGTAGGTTGCTGACTTTTTCTCATGCCCCACAGTGCATCTTCCTATCATCAAATATAGTTGTATTCAATATTCAAGTATAAACAAGTATACCTGAATATTTTATGTTCTATATCAAATTATGTTTTCACTTCATTTGTGCTTTGATTCCTTTTAGGAAGGCTAATCTTGTTTTCTTTCCCTGCCTGGGTTAGGTGCCGACAAAAGAGCAAGTCGATTCATTATCAAAAGAACTCAGAAATCGTGCTACTGTCCCAGGTTATCCCAACTCCCAAATCGATTATTAGCTAGTTACCCTATTATAGCAAATGGCAAACCAGTTCGCAACTTGTTCATCCGTATCTAATTGTGGCAATTTCTTCTTTCAGCTGTAGCCTGTATGACTTTAGTAGGAGATGCTAGAATGTTAAATGCTAGTCTTAGAAAAATATGTTTCCGTTAATGGCATCCTCTCCATGAATATAATTATTTCTCTTTTGCAATTGTAACTTCGACAATTATCTCAGACAATTTGAAACATACCCTGCCTTTATGGGTTATAACTTTGTTTGCAAGCTCATTTTATACTCATAGTCTTACTTGGTTGCAGATCATGTATATAAAACTATTGACGCCCTACCTATTAATGCTCATCCAATGACTCAATTCACGACTGGTGTTATGGCACTTCAGGTAGAATAAAGAATTATTTTGATTTGAATTGCTTTGCGAAACCTAGTTTACAGTCTGTTCACATTAATTAGCTATCTTCAATATGTGTACTTTTTTTGCTCTAAGTTTTATTTAAGTTTATCTTTATGATATCTTGTGAAGTGGAGGACTTACATACTTAAAATCTTTTAACTGGTAATGAATACTCTTTTTCATAAATACTTTGTTTTCTTTGCTCACAAGGTCCAAAGTGAATTCCAGAAGGCATATGAGAAAGGGATCCATAAGTCTAAGTGAGTTCTTAAGGTGGCTTTACTTTCTTACTGTACCAAACATTATACTATTCAGAATATGATGGTTAGTCCTTGACAGGTACTGGGAACCAACATTTGAGGACTCCCTTAGTTTGATTGCTCAACTTCCGATTGTAGCTGCATATGTCTACCGCAGGTTGGTTGATCGATTTTTTCTTGGGTTTCTTGAGTTTAATCTTGCAAACTAATTAAACCAATTATACAATCTATAGGAAACTGAAGGTCGTGTAATTTCAGTCCTTATTTTGTTTATAATTATATTTGTAACATCAGTTTGAATTTGTGAAGGATGTACAAGAACGGGCAAGTTATACCAATGGACGACTCTTTAGATTACGGAGCAAATTTTGCACATATGCTGGGTTTTGATGATCCTTCCATGCAAGAGCTTATGAGGCTTTATGTGACCATCCACAGGTGTGATTTGTATTATTCTAATGAATCAGTGTACATAAAAAAATATAACATGAGCAGAGAAAGTAAAATATTATTCTATTTTAATTTATATGTTTACATTACTTCATGCAGTGATCATGAAGGTGGGAACGTCAGTGCCCACACTGGCCATCTAGTAAGTGGCGTTATGCTTTATTTATCATTTCCTATGGGCTTAGATTTGACAGAAATACTTCCTGATATTCTGGCATATTTAGAAATTCATGCTGTATTTCCTTGTAATAGTTTATCTTATATTTCTCTAATAGCTGCCATTGTACTTGCACAGGTTGCAAGCGCCCTTTCTGATCCTTATCTCTCATTTGCTGCTGCACTAAATGGTTTAGCTGGTCCACTTCATGGCTTGGCTAATCAGGTGCTAAAATATGTTCGCCAACAACACGCATAAATTTCTTTATTGTGATCACAAAGACTAGAGACTTATTAAGGAATTGATCTTTACATGGTAATCATTTGTTCAATAAAATTGTTTGTCTTCAAACCAATGGACTAACAGAAATATATACTAGTCCCTCCACAAAGTTGGTTAGCTACCTCTACATTCGCTTTGAGGTTTTTTCTTTTCTTGAACAACTTAGAGCCATTCCATCATTCTACATAACAGGAGCATATGTTATCATTATTCACGTTTTAATTTGCAAATAAAAAACTTTTTTTTATATCATAGCACAAACAGAAAAGTACTGTGGCCATTGACCAGCAACCCAGTATCTCCAAGGTACATATCTGGCATTCTTTACTAACTATCTGGTTCATTTTGTGATCTTGTACAGGAAGTCTTGCTATGGATTAAATCAGTGGTAGGAGAATGTGGGGAAAATGTTAGCAAAGAAGATTTGAAAAAATATATCTGGAAAACATTGAACAGTGGCAAGGTAGTATTTACACTGTAAATTGTGGATTCTCCTCCCCATAACAAACCCCTTTGTGTGATTTTGCATTTTTGCTTCATATTTCATAATTAATTTGTAACCATCAGTTTCACTAGATTGATAGTCTTACAATTACTATTTGATAAATACTGCTGGTGCTTGCGGTGGCCTTGCTCTTGTATGCTGTTCTTCAGTTACTAAGTGCGGAAATATATGTTCTCTTCCTCCTGCTCACCATTAATTGATATTACCTGCTCTGCAGTTTAAAAACCCCCTAAATCTTTTCTTAGTTGTCATTACATTCCGGACATTCAAAACCATCTTAATGGACATTCAAAACTATCTTAATGGACATTCAAAACCATCTTTATGATTTCATCTTGATTGGACCTAGTCAGTGTTGACCTTCTCATCCTTTACACGTCCCTATAGGTTGTTCCTGGATTTGGACACGGAGTTCTGCGCAAGACTGACCCAAGATACACATGCCAGAGAGAATTTGCTCTCAAGCACTTGCCGGAGGATCCACTGTTTAAACTAGTAACTGCTTTAGCCTTGATAAAATATAGCTGTACCTTCAGACTCAGTTTTTAACTGTATTTTAATATATCTTCTGCAGGTTTCAGACCTTTATGAGGTAGTGCCACCAATACTATTGGAACTTGGCAAGGTATTGGCCCCTGGTCACATTTAAAGCTACTTAGAAATTTTCATGGGATTTCTTCACCGTTTAGGTGTTAAACTAGGCTTTTCTTCAAAATCAGTTAGATGTCAAATTGATGATATTAGTACTGTTGGTGAAAGTAGGTATGAGTGAATTACATTTGGGCTTCTTACCCGTGAGCTTTCTTTCTGTCTAAATAGAAAGCATTTACATTCTAGCGTTTACATTCTTCACTTTTTCCCTACACGGCACACACACACGCATATATTGGGGGTGGGATGTTGTTCGTTGGTCATTCTGCATATCTTTACCCTGATGTATGTTATTTCTGTGATCTGACTTTTGCAGGTGAAGAACCCGTGGCCCAATGTAGATGCCCACAGTGGAGTGTTGCTCAATTATTATGGTTTAACAGAAGCAAGGTACATTTCGGAAAAAAAGATGCTGGTTTCATCTGCTTTTTTTATTATATTCCAATTTCTCTATAGAATGTTAATACGAGTGCTCTGCTCTAATTGATAATTTTTCTCATTGACGTTGACAGATACTACACTGTTCTTTTTGGTGTATCAAGAGCTATTGGCATATGTTCTCAGGTTGTCTACCGCTCTTATCCCCTCGTTTACTAGTTTTCTAATATTTATATGTCGATTCTTCCCTGAAATTTCTTAACTCGTGCCTTGACGTATCTGTATAGCTAATATGGGACCGAGCTCTCGGACTGCCATTGGAGAGGCCAAAGAGCGTTACAATGGAGTGGCTCGAGAAGCACTGCAAAAAAGCTTGAGCGTGATTTCTCCCGAAAATAGAAGGCATGGTAATAAATTTTTAGAATAATGGTTGCTTGAGATAAAGCATTTGGGGATTAACGAAGGTTGGCATTGAGTTGTTGTATCTCAATGCGTGTTTGATTACATTGCTTGTAACTTCTATTCCCAAGTTTTTCTATGCACTATAATGGCAATCATTCACGTTTTTGCGAATCCATTCCACACATCACTGTTTCTCCTATTTGTTTTTAAATTTTACAGCCGATGTTAAATGGGGCAACATTTAACTGATTCTTTCCTATCTGTCTTGCTAATTTTTTAATTTATTTTTCAATTTGTTTCAAGTCTTCCGTTGATGTTAAATGCTGATTCTTTCCTATCTGTCTTGGTAATTTTTTTATTTATTTTCCAATTTGTATGCCTGATGTCTTTAGCTAGCTTAAAAACTAAACAACTGCTTCCGCTCGAAATCCCATTTGGTCCGTTTCATTACATAAGTCGATTAAATATTGTTGAAACTTGAAAGTAATTAAAATTTGAAAGAATAAATAAATGATATAACATGCTTTATTAAAAATCAGAGAGAAATTTAGGTTGAAGTAATATATTAAAAGGTAAGTTTATATCCCCATAATTAATTTTTAAGTAATTAGACCAATTGCTTCATTGCGCTAGTTGTATGTATCAGAATAACATCTCAATTGCAAGATTGCAGGTTGAATTCCACTGCACGTGGATCAATAAAAACAAAAGAAAATATTTATTTATTTTGCAGATCTAATCTTACAAAACTAATTGACAAACGACTTTGTATTGAACATGCAGTCCTGCACCAATAAGACGAGCTTCCTTTGTGTCACTCACTCTACTACACTGACTTTTTTGGTTGGTTAATATTGTATTTTTCAAAAGCCCAGTTGTATAATTAAATTAAAAATGTAATTTACTGACAAAGCACCTTATTCTATTAAATGTTTAAAAAGACCGTTTGATTGTCTTTTGTTAATACAAACAGCCACTCAATTAAGAGGATTAATCACGCTCATTCTCCTATTTTTGTCCCCTTTTTCTCAATTTCTTACATCATGTAGCTGAACTTTGAATGATATATCTGTCGCTTGATTTACTATTTCCATTTTATTTATGAATATTAAGTCTCGACTTTTTACGTAGATACGGCGTATAAAAAGTTTACTTGTTTATTTGTCTTAATTTAAAAACTTATTTTAAAATCTATTCGATATGTTATAAATGAACCATCCAATTGGTATAAGCTAAAATATACGCAAACTACTTGCAGTTTATAGCATAGAAATTAAAAGTAGGTAGGAATTGATTTTTTTTTACGTAATTTCATCATCACTTTAACGAGAGTAAAATATTATTAAAATGCGCCAATACTTTGTATCAACGTCAAAGTGCAGATAGTAACAAACACAATATTAATTACAATTAAATATGAAATTGAAGCCATACAACTTATCAAAATAGTGGGGACCTCTACCAAATAAAAGACCAGACTTAGGCAGGGACGGTGCATCTTTTTTCCCTTGTCGTTTACCTCAATATTGCAGATTGCAAAGACTAAGCTTAATATATATATGGTCAACCAAAATAATGGAAAATAAATTTTATTTCACTAAAAAATTGATAAAAAAAAGTTCACGTAGTCGACGTTGTAACTAAAGAATTAATCCAACCTAACCAGTTAGATTAAGTCGAACTTTTTCTTTAATTCTTTCTGAGCTGCAGTTTTATGGAGAAAATATATGGAAACTTATTTGTCTTTTACAAAATTAGCAAAATTATAAGTTCTTTTACAAAATATGTAGAAAGTTATATGTCTTTTCTATATAAACTTTGATACAATCTGCGCAAATACTAGTGTTTGCAATTTTAGAGGCATGAATGTGCATGCTTTCTTCAATTTCACATGCTTCATACGTTCACTTTCTATAAAATTATATTACACCAAACGTAATATATAAATAATGTATAATACAAATAAAAAGCAAAAAAGTTGGAGATAGAAAGTAAGGCAATAATATATTAAATCCTTTAACCTTATTTTATAACGAGGTTATTAATTATATATTGCTCGTAAATATTCGTAAGTACTGATATTTATATTTTATTGTGTTATTCCAATAAATAATAATAAAAATTATTGTATTGCTTGCATGAAGTTCCCTTTAATAGATTGGGATTCCATTACATTACATTCCATGATATATAGTTCGGCAAAGATCTCTATATATTGAGAAACGAACATTCACTATTCAAAACCTAATTGCTTATCCAAAAGCATCTTTTTCTTATCATTGCTTGATTGCTTTACAGGAATACCAATGACCCAAAAGTCAATTAATTAATAATTTAAAACTTGAAGTGAACTTCTAAATTTACTTTAATAGTGATGTACAAATTAATCCTTGAAACACCTTAATTAATGGACATGAGATCAAAATATCAGGCGATTACGTCTAGCTTTCTTCTTCTTATTTTTTTTAATGATGAGCTAACGAGGCTCGCATCATCCATCAATCACAATTAATCATTTGTATAATATTCTCCCTTTGTTGAATAAATATGGAAAATAAATTACCCATTATTGAGTTAGTATATTTTCTTATTTTAGGACAGATTTATAATTCACTGAATTATGAATGGGGTGAAAGAATTTATTTATAAAAAATATGTTTAGATTTGGTTGACAAATTTAAAACAAAATAAAAATACTTGCAACCGGGCCCACTCACGTTGCATGATGGAAAGTCACTCTGTATATTGGACTACGAAAAACTTATGGGAAATTCATCAACTTTATATTGATAAATGCAATACATTAACAACAATTCTCTTATTTAATCTTTATATCAACATTTTTTCCTTTTTTAAGAGATAAGAATGTTAAAAGTTAAATCATAGAACTCGCGGTTTATGATAAAGATATAGAACCACTAATAAGTACCGTGACAAAAAAAATTAATAAAAAGGTTTTAAGATATATTGGGACCTCAGATTTCAAGTAAATATTGTTTTAGAACTACTCACGTCACGTGTGTCGGATTAGTCTAGTTGAAAAATTGTAAAAAATTGAGTTACGAATTTTTGATCTTTTAATTGAAATTATGGAGAGATAATGCGAAAATTTCGGAAATAATGCGAATTTCGAGAATTAATTCTATATATATACTTGTCATTTCGGGAGTGGGAGAAAGAGATTTATTTTGCTAGAAAAAGAGTAGTATATTTACAAATATTTTAGTGGGCCATGTCTGCTCGATTATTCTAATCGGTTGTGACTATTGTGACTACAACATGCTCCTTTTTATAGGGATAAGGTTGTTACTATTTTTTTCCAGTGTTAATTGTGTTTTGGTGCCAAATGACGATTTGACCCTCTCCAATATTAAATGATAATTATCATCCAATTGCTGCATTTATGAAGTTACTAAAATATCGCATATGATAGTCATAATGAATACCTTCATGCTCAATAACACTAACTTTGAATCTACAATTCAATCCATCAAATATCACTATTTTTTTTAAAAAATAATTGGAGAGAAAAATTGTGTAATTTGAATTCTAATTTTCGATCTTATCAAGGAGCTAAAAACACTTAGATATGGCAGCAAAAACAGCATTAATAGATTTACACTTAAATAGGACACGAGTAGAGTATATTCATTTTTTAATACTCATGTAACTTTCATTTTCTTTTTCGAGTTGGGTTCCTTTCATTATTTATTGTCATTTTATTTTTGTTTATTTTAAGACATAGGAATCTAAATTTACCTTTAGTTAAAATCCTCCACTGTTGAAGTTGAAAAGAATCTTAAAATTTCCAACAGTCAACTTTTTTTGAAATCTCCACTAAAGGCTAAAACCCCAAAACAGGAAACGTGTCTAAGTCTGTAATTTCCTATGCTTACTGATTTATTGTCTGTTTCAGACAAATATTGAATTAATATTACCTTTCTTTCCTTCATAATCAGTTGGGTGGCTCTCACTCATCACACCCCTCTCTCTCTGTAACTAATGTTTTTTTTTCTTCTTCTCTGTTTTCTTTAATCTTTCCTTATAAAAACAATAAAATCAGCACACCTATATTTTAATTCCTTATTTTCTTATAAAGAAAAATAAAAATCATTCCTTTCTCTCTCCCTCTCCCAGATTAGTAGATTACTATTCTCAATTTTCACTTTAGGACTAATGCTTTTGCTAATTCAGAAAAAAAACTAATGCTTTTTCTAATTTTCTGTGCTTACTTTCCTTCCACAGCACAAACACACAATAATTGCACCTATGTTTTCATATCTCTACACATACACACAGTCGCAAGATATGTTTTTTCTTCAATAATTTATCCTTACTCACACACGATAACCACTAGCTACTCTTCTACTAGTTTCTTTGTACCCTTTACTCTCTCTAGACAGCCATAGAAGGAGAATTCTCGTCTTCAACAAGCTTCACTCTGCTGTCTAGGATCACTTTTCATGGTAATTCAGTTTGGTTTACTTTTCACATTGAGACTTTGATGCGATTTGGTTTTTGATGTCTCACCTTTTTAGCTTCGTTTATGTGTGTTTTCATACGGGAGATCACAGAAGAATGTGGTCTCCGTTTTCTGCTATGAGTAAAGTTTCTGCTTTTTTGTTTGAAATTGCATGATGAAGTTGGTCTCTTTGTTTGCATGATCAAGAGATTGGGATTACTGTTAAAGTAAGGATTTTTGGATGGGAATGATTCATGGGTTTAGCTAAGAGGGGAGATATAATGTTGTAGCTGCAATTCGTGCTCTCCTCTTTTAGCATCAGAAACGTATGGATGTTTGGAATTGAGTTCTGTTTTCATGTTATTGGTGAGGTGTTGTAACATGGGTTTTTGGAATCCGAGAAACTGATGGAACTTCTTGATTCTTGAAATTTTGATGCTTTTGGTTTTTGACTCTCAATTGTCTTTTTTCGTGCTTCCTCTGTTTCAATTGAAGATTGTGCAAAGCTGCAGAGTGTTTGGGTTCTGAGTTTCTCTGTTTGTAATAATTCCTGGCTTGGGGATTTAAGTACTGTAACTGAACAAACGGTGTTGCTAATACATCTTCTGATATTTGAATCAAGATTGGTGTTCTCTTAATCTTAAAGCTTTGATCTTTTAGAGATTTCATTATTATTTCTGCAGGGCCATTGAGCTGAGTTCCTGCCCTGCTGTAAAGGTTTAAGGGTAAAATGGCTTATCAAAGAAGGGGGCCTGATGTGCCGCCGCCGAGGCGGATTCTGCGGACTCAGACTGTAGGTAATTTGGGGGAGTCGGTGATGGACAGTGAGGTGGTGCCCTCATCTCTGGTTGAGATTGCGCCAATTCTTCGTGTTGCCAACGAGGTTGAGCCCATCAATCCTCGTGTTGCTTACCTATGTAAGTCTTATTGTAATTAATTTTTGGTTAATTTTTCTGGACATGAATTGCAGTTATTATTGCTTTTTTCCTCTTTTAAGTTTAGTGTCTGCTTGGGTTTTCTGTTACCATTTCTTGCTCTTGAGCCACCTGAGAGCTATCCCTTGTTAGTTTCTGGTAGTGATTTTTTCAAAGAACTTTGTATAAGTTCTTTCTGAACTCTGATGCTATGGTGGTCATGTTCTTTATTCAGTTCAAGCTTCTCCGCTAGATATGATACAAGACCGATATTCATACATGTGTTTAGTTTTTGATAGGAACTGGAAACTGCTTCAACTTATTATCCCTCTCCTGATTTTGGCTGAAATATGTCAGGAAAGGAGTTCCTAATACTGTAATCATGAAATATGCAATCAAGACCAGTCTAGATTTCACAAGTCTGCCTTCTTTTACAGTTCTCTGTTGTAATCCTACCACGGCATGCTACGAGTACAACTGAAATTCCAGTTACTTGTCTAATAAAGTTCGAGCATGCCATTAAATTAAATTTCTGACTTCTTCTTTATTATGCTATTCCATCATCAGTTAAATTTCTCTTGTGTTGGCTGTTTTATTCTAGAATATATTTGGTATTTTAGCTTCATCCTTTTCCCTTTGCACCATGTTCTGAGATGATGCAGATTGCAAAAACATCAGTATGAGATCTCCCAGAGAATAATATTTTCACTATGATTTGCACTGAACTTAGATGCTCTTATGCACTCGTGATTTTTTAATTTCTATTCTGGGTCAGGCCGGTTCTACGCATTTGAGAAAGCTCACCGTCTGGATCCAACATCAAGCGGACGTGGAGTTCGTCAATTTAAAACTGCTCTTCTTCAACGCCTTGAACGAGTAAGTGGTTATCTATTTTGACTTATCAGCAAGAAAAGGAAGTGATATTTTGTCAAACAAAATTCTAATATTATACATTCACTGAAGGAAAATGAGACAACATTATCAGCAAGAAAAGGAAGTGATGCCCGTGAGATGAAGAATTTTTATCAGCTCTACTACAGGAAGTATATTGAGGCTTTGCAAAACGCCGCTGATAAAGCAGATCGGTAGATTACACTTGGATCATTATTTTCATTTTGTTATACAAATCTATCAGTTTTATGACTATTTTATGTCTTAATACAGTGCCCGACTTACAAAAGCATACCAAACGGCTGCAGTGCTGTTTGAAGTCTTGAAGGCAGTAAATCTCACAGAAGCCGTAGAAGTGGATGATGAGGTAATGGTTTTAGACACTTTTCTGTAGCTCTGTAGCAGTACTTCTTGGTGTCATTTGCTTTAGTAGGCTAGAGGAGTACCATTCCAATATCCGTAGTAGTTATACTTTATTCTTTTCTTGGATGAGGAACATTTAAGTAGTTATAGTTGTATTCTGATTATCTGGTCATATTTATACAGATCTTGGAAAAGCACACCGTGGTCAAAGAAAAGACCCAAATATATGTGCCTTACAATATTCTTCCTCTTGACCCGGAAAGTTCAAATCAAGCAATCATGAGATACCCGGAGGTCAATTATATTCCCTTCCTTTTATTTTATTTTATTAATATGTATATGTATTTATTTATGACTTTAGAATATTCATATTTATCAAATTCTCATGACACTTTCTTGTTGGCAGATTCAAGCTTCTGTTGCTGCACTTCGTAATACAAGAGGTCTTCCATGGCCAAAGGGACACAACAGAAAAGTTGATGAAGACATTTTAGATTGGCTTCAATCTATGTTTGGTTTTCAGGTGCTAGTATGCTCCTTTAGTTTTTATTTAGATGCATGTATATATTAACTTTGTCAAATACAATATGAACAGTTACATAAGCCTGACATGTAATTCCTAGTCACATGCAAATATGTCATTTTTTTTCTTAAGAGGTTGCTGTAATTGTTTGAGTGCAGAAGCATAGTGTCGCAAACCAGAGGGAGCATTTGATTTTATTGCTTGCTAATGTACATATCAGGCAACCCAAACCTGATCAACAGCCCAAGGTATTTGGTTCTCTGTATTGCTCACTCTTTTTATGTGGTAGCAGTTCTGAATGTTCTGGAGATAATTCTAGTTGTTTTCCTTAGTTGGATGATAGGGCACTTACAGAAGTCATGAGGAAACTTTTCAAAAACTACAGGAAGTGGTGCAAGTATCTAGGTCGCAAGAGTAGCCTATGGTGAGGACTTTTCTTTTTTACAACTTTTTTGAGTTTTTATTGGCCTTTTACTATGATTAGCAGCTTCACTTTCTCATCAGGGAAGGAGTTAGATATTGAGTTTATAGTCTCTCAGTTTCTCTCCTCTTACATTTTCCTTATTGCTTGGTTGCCCGTGAATGATGTGAAACTGTCACCATTTTCCCTAATATTGTTTCTCAATAGGTTGCCAACTATCCAGCAAGAAGTTCAGCAACGGAAGTTACTATATATGGGTTTATATCTTCTTATTTGGGGGGAAGCTGCAAACTTGCGATTTATGCCCGAGTGCCTTTGCTACATATATCATCATGTATGTATTTATGCAATTTTCATTTTTACCCGAACACATGTT
The DNA here is from genome assembly GCA_036873715.1 of Salvia sclarea. Taxonomy (NCBI): domain Eukaryota; kingdom Viridiplantae; phylum Streptophyta; class Magnoliopsida; order Lamiales; family Lamiaceae; genus Salvia; species Salvia sclarea. The sequence goes on along the minus strand of JAYJMF010000036.1, from coordinate 1,182,394 downwards.
TCGATGGTCTTATGTTTCTGCCCTTCCATTTGACTTGTCTGTGAGTTTTTGTAATAACGCTGGACGAGGTATTTATGTACCACTGTGATATATCAAGTCTTAAACTGGATGTGTTTATCTACCGTTTTCTTCTCCACCATCACCAAGCTTACATTTTCTTCCCATAACTTCAATTACTCTCACATTTTCTATAGATGGCATTTGAATTGTATGGCTTGCTAGCTGGAAGTGTTAGTCCCATGACGGGTGAGAATATTAAACCTGCCTATGGTGGTGATGAAGAGGCCTTTTTGAAGAAAGTTGTAACTCCCATTTACAACGTGATTGCCAAGGTTCTGCTCCTAGAACGGGTTCTTGATCTTATAAAGGCCCTTTGGCCATAATTGATACTGGTAAATCTAATTGTCCAATCATGCCTCTCAGGAAGCTTTGCGGATTAGAGGAGGAAGATCCAAGCATTCTCAATGGCGAAATTATGATGATTTAAATGAATACTTCTGGTAATTTTTTTACTGTCTGCAGTCTTAACAGTTTCATAATATTTACTTATCTTATTATCAAATTGTAGGTCAGTTAATTGTTTCAGACTAGGTTGGCCAATGCGTGCTGATGCTGATTTCTTCTGCCTACCAGTAGACCAGATCCGTTCAGATAGAGGCGAGGTAGACACTATTTCCTTTGTTACATAATGTACTGAATCATGAATTTAAATTTTATTTCCTTTGATCACTTTATCGTTAAATTGGAAATTCTATAGTTTCTTCCATAAATTATTAGACAACACACACACACATACCTTTTTGTTGGTGTCCTTTTTGCATAAGCTTATATTGTCTTGAGATGTAATTTATTCTTGCAGTCTGATATATGGTTCCACACTTGCTTGAGATTAACATTACATGCTCTACAAGTTTATTCTAGCAATTTCGTGTTTAAGATAACCATATGCTCCACCTTGGAAATATGATTAAATCGGAATAAGAATGATATGAGTCTTGCCTCATAACAATTACGTTGAACTATCATGTTATTTTTATTTTATATATATATATATATATATATATATATATTGGAGATGTTTTGTTACTCTCCCCTGCCTATAAATTATTTCAGAACTTCGGATTTTAATTTGTTCAAATTTATTGATGCTCAAGTACCAGGATACATCTAATTCTGCTTACTGTTGGTCTTTCTATAGGATATGTTTCAGCATGCTAATATTCATATACATTATCATTTTCTCTAGACCTTTCTTTATGATGTATGCGTGTTGTATTGTAATCTGCAATACGCAGGAAAGTGAATCTGCTAAAGGAGATCGATGGATAGGCAAAATCAACTTTGTCGAAATCCGTTCGTTTTGGCACTTATTTAGGAGTCACGATAGGATGTGGAGCTTCTTTATTTTGTGCCTACAGGTAATTGAATGTTTGTGCTTTTGTTTTCTTACCATCCTATAGTTACATTGTTCCTGAGATAATTGGTCTTCTTTGCATGAACTTTCAACTGAAGGCAATGATCATAATTGCTTGGAATGGATCTGGTGATATTAGTGCTTTATTTGAAACTGATGTGTTCAAGAAAGTATTAAGCGTTTTCATCACAGCAGCGATTCTGAAATTTTCACAAGGTAAGATAAACTATGGTAACATTGTGATGCTAATTAAACCTCCTGGTTTTGGACATTTTTGTTAATTTTTAAAGAAACTAACCAAATCTGTGGAATATTTGATCACCTTCCTCTCTTTTACGTACATCCTCCCCCTTCCCCCCTCAAAGCCCTTAATATGTCAAATTCTTTTTATGGTCTTTAGTGGCTTATATTGCCTCATTGGAAGAAGATACTGTGTTGTTTTGTTCCATATGCAATGATCTTTCAGTTACGAGATGCTTACAGCCACCTTCTCTAATTGTAATGCTGTTATGCAGCGGTTCTTGATATCATTATGAGCTGGAAAGCAAGGATGAGTATGTCACTGCATGTAAAACTGAGATATGTACTAAAGTTTGTTTCCGCAGCATCATGGGTGATTGTATTGCCTGTGACGTATGCATACAGTTGGAAAAATCCTTCTGGATTTGCACAGACCATTAAGGGATGGTTTGGCGGAGGTGGTTCGGGTTCTCCTTCTTTGTTCATCATAGCGGTTCTTGTCTACTTGTCCCCAAATATGCTCTCCGCTGTGTTATTTTTATTTCCTTTCATCCGAAGGAACCTTGAAAGATCGGATTACAGAGTTGTGAGGTTCATGATGTGGTGGTCACAGGTATAATCTTGTTCTGATTTAAGGCAATCCTCTAATCTATGTCATATATTTACTTTTCATTTTAATTTTTCTCAGCCTCGGCTCTATGTTGGAAGGGGGATGCAAGAGAGCACATTTTCGGTTGCCAAGTAAGCATTACTTCCATTGTCAGATTGTATTAATTTTCAACATAAATTTATAAATTCGTGAATTTTCCGTCTCCTAGGTACACTGTGTACTGGGTTCTCCTTTTGACAGCAAAGTTGGCATTTAGCTTTTATGTGGAGGTGTGTTTCTATTATGTTTGATTTCAGGCTTTTGTTAACATGATATGAGCAAAAGAAACATGATATACTTGTTTATGCTGAATCCCGGCACCACTTTGTCCATTTATTGGCATTAAAATCCTGGTTTACCTTATATGGAAGGGGGCTATCATGATAATTTTTGTGGACCCTTGGGCTGTGAAATTGGATTTTTTTTTTTTAAATGAATGCAGAAATGTTAAAGACCGCGTCACGGAGGACTCGAACCCGGGACTTTTGGCCCCGGGCATTAACCTCCTACCACTAGGCCAACACACACACACTGTGAAATTGGATTTTAGTGAATTGTCAAGTTGATTCTTCTTCTTGTTTGCAGATAAAGCCTCTAGTTGGTCCAACTAAAGAAATCATGAAGATTCATATAGTTAGATATGATTGGCATGAGTTCTTCCCTCGAGGTAGCTAGATTGGCCTCATGTGTAAGTCTGAGTGAAATTAATTACTCCAATTCAAAGATAAGTTAATAGTATCTTTGTTTTTCAGCAAAAAACAACATTGGGGTCGTGATCGCGCTATGGGCTCCCATTATTATCGTAAGTTCATCTGTATTCCTGTGAATGGTCTTTTATGCCTGTTCCTGGTGCTCCTTTATTGGTAATATCTAAATCATTATTCATTTCAGGTATATTTCATGGACACTCAGATTTGGTATGCTATATTCTCCACTATATTTGGAGGTATATATGGGGCATTTCGTCGTCTTGGAGAGGTAGGCTGAAATTCGATCTGATTTGTCTGTCCTAGTGAGTAGTGGGATCTCTAAATCTATCATTTAGTTTATGAGCTCTTCAGCCACTTTCCACTATCTAATCTAGCTTACCTTAAATTCCTTACCTGCAATTTTATAGTGTAGTCTCTGAATTTTCTTCAAAATAAAAAACCATCAATATGCTTATGCCTAATGCTGCTGTGCTGGATCATCTGGCAATAGATCATTACACCAATTTTGCTTCTTTTTTTTTGGTATCTTTGAGCTGATGAGTTCTTTCTACTTCTCTGTCAGATTCGAACATTGGGAATGCTTAGGTCTCGCTTTGAGTCACTGCCTGGTGCTTTTAATGCTTGCTTGATTCCAGTGGAAAAAGATGAAAGGCCAAAGGGACTAAAAGCCACGTTCTCCCGCAAATTCCCTGAGGTTTTACTGTGATAGTGTTTTCAGTTGTGCTTTTCTTTGACGCTGAAGATCTATGGTTCCAACTAGGATTCACTGGCCTTTGCAGATTCGGTCTAATAAGGACAAGGAGGCAGCAAAGTTCTCTCAGATGTGGAACAAGATAATTGAAAGTTTTAGGGAGGAGGATCTAATAAATAACAAGTAATCAGTAACCTATCATTCTCCCCTATGTTAAATATCTCTCAGCTCAAAATCATTGGTTTAATTAGTTACCTTACTGAAACAGGGAAATGAATCTACTACTTGTGCCCTATCGTGCTGACCGTGAGTTGGATCTTATTCAGTGGCCTCCCTTTTTACTTGCTAGCAAGGTTGGGGCACTAGCGGTCTTTAAACTTCTTCTTTTTTTTCCCTTCTTTCTACCCCTAAATATCTCGTAGGAAAGAGAAGTATAAATCATTATTTTCTGTATAGCTTCCTATAGCACTTGATATGGCAAAGGATAGCAATGGGAGAGATAGGGAGTTGAATAAGAGATTGAACACTGATCCATATATGCGATGTGCCATCCGTGAGTGCTATGCTTCGTGCAAAAACATCATCAACTTGTTGATACTTGGAGAACATGAGAAAGTGTAAGTTTACCGTTTACCATCCAAAACTATTTAAAAGTGTTCTATCTATAAATGCGTTAAATCATCCAATCATTTCTCCTTGTTTGATGACTTCAGGGTTATAAATGAGATATTCTCCAAAGTTGATCATCACATAGAAGAGGGCAATCTCTTGCAGGAACTCAACATGAGCGCACTTCCATACCTCTATAATCAATTTGTTGAGCTGATAGAACTTTTGGTAAAGTTCGTATGACTCATCATAAATACCATTGGACATGATATTGTTGGAGAATCTGAGAATAATTTCCTTATCCTGCAGAGAGAAAATAGAAAGGAGGACAGGGATCAACTGGTTATTGTCTTGCTTAATATGCTCGAGGTTGTGACAAGAGACATAATGGAAGATTCTCTTCCTAGGTATGATGTCGAACATGCAATAACTTTTTAAAACAATGGAATTTGCCTCATTATTTTCCCGTCTCATCATTTTCCTCTTGTAGTATGCAAGATTCCAGCCATGGTGATTCTTATGGGATGGATCAAGGGATGACTCCGCTTGATCAGCAACGTCAGTACTTTGGGACAGTTAATTTTCCAGTAACAGAAGAAACAGAGGCATGGAAAGAGAAGGTAAGTACACGAATTTGATGTTTTCTTATTAGAATTTGGTTTGGTGCTGCTGCTTTAATTTTAATTAAGCAACATAAGGTAAAGATCACAATATCAATTTGATACAAATAAAGGCAGTATAGCAGTAATAAAGGCAGTATAGCAGTTAGATCATCTCATTAATATGTACTAAAAAAATCTCTTATCTATCAGATTGGGCGGCTCCATCTCCTCCTCACTGTAAAGGAGTCTGCCATGGATGTTCCATCGAATTTAGAAGCCAGAAGGCGCATTTCATTCTTCTCAAATTCATTGTTTATGGACATGCCTCGCGCTCCCAAAGTTCGCAACATGCTTTCCTTTTCGTAAGCTCTCCCGACAAGAAATTATCATATGCCACATTCTTTACTTTAGCAAGTTTTCTCATATGCTGAATTTATTCCCCTTAAGTAATTTTTGTTGCCTTTTTACCACAATTTAGCATCATTGGAGTATAAGTCAAACTATAGCCATATCTTTATTATGATATCTGAAATGATTTTCTTGGAATCGGTTATTTCTGTTCAAAATATCGTATTTCCTTTATCTGATGAATATGGTAAAAGGTGGTGCCTATGTTCTCCTCTTGATTCTCTTCCTATTTTCAAATTATGGTTGACATCAACACTTTCAAAGAAAACATCCATTTCTGTAGAAGTTTAATAAGTTTAAGTGTCCTACTCATTCTTCAAGCTGCAGTTCAATGGAGAATGGATATTCGGCAGATATAATCTAAATTTAGCTTCTTGATGTGAGCTCCCTTTTTGATTCAAGTCTGTACAATTATGTGATGCTATTGTGTTTCACCTTTCATTCTGCAGCATCTTAACTCCTTACTTCGATGAAGAGGTTACCTTCTCCATTGATTTACTGGAAAAGCCCAATGAAGATGGTGTGTCGATACTCTTTTATCTGCAAAAGATTTTCCCAGGTTTGTTTATCTTACATCTAGATACTTGACAGTTTCATGCATGAAGATTAGTGTAACTTAGTAACTTTTCTAGTATTGACATATACTTCAAATTGCGCAGATGAATGGGACAATTTTCTGGAACGGGTTAATTGCAACAGTGAAGAAGATCTCAAGGGAAACTCAGAACTGGAGGAAGAGCTACGTTTATGGGCATCATATAGAGGTCAAACATTGACCAAAACAGGTAATTCTTTCGAGCTTTTTATTCCTTTTCTTTTCAATCCTCTTTTCAATGTATAATACTACGACGCTCATGACATTTTGTCCTTGAATAGTCCGCGGAATGATGTACTATCGGCAAGCGTTGGAGCTTCAGGCTTTCCTAGATATGGCAAATGAAGAAGGTTCTTGAAATTTTCTTTAGAGTTTCTTTTAATAAGGATAGAGTGAGAGAGACTAAGTATATCAGTTAATGCTTGCTACAGACTTAATGAAAGGGTACAAGGCTGCCGAACTGAATTCAGAGGAACAAGTGAAAAACGAGGGTTCGTTACTAACACAATGCCAAGCTGTGGCAGACATGAAGTTCTCATACGTGGTCTCGTGCCAACAATACGGAACTCAGAAAAGATCTGGAAATCGCCGCGCCACTGATATTTTACGACTCATGACAAAGTATGATCCTTGAGTTATCTCTCCTTGTTCTATTAGTTAAAATCTTCGGTATTTGAGAGCTTTTCTATAATGCGATGAGCAGGTATCCATCACTCCGGGTAGCTTATGTTGATGAGGTTGAAGAGACAGGTGGAGATAAACACGGTAAAAAGGTTGAGAAAGTGTACTACTCATCTCTTGTTAAAGCTATGCCAAAGTCTGTCGACTCATCGGAGCCCGATCAGAAGTTGGACCAGGTAAAAAGCCCCCAACTGATTCTACCATAGAGGCCAACGATTGAAAATAACGCCTCTCTGTTTCACCTTTTTACAACTTTCATAGTATAACTATGTTATGATGCTAACGATTACTAATGCTTCGCCGGCAGGTTATTTACAGGATAAAACTTCCAGGAAATGCCATACTGGGTGAGGGCAAACCAGAAAATCAAAACCATGCTATAATATTTACCCGAGGTGAAGGCTTGCAAACCATTGACATGAACCAGGTATTCTAGCAGCATCACTTAAGCAAATGGAGTTTGAGAAATCTTAGCATAATGACAATGATTGAACATTTCATTTCCAGGACAACTATATGGAAGAAGCCTTCAAAATGAGAAACCTATTGCAAGAGTTCCTCAAAAAGCACGGCGTCAGGAAACCAACAATTCTTGGACTTAGAGAACACATATTTACTGGCAGGTATGGTGAATCGAGTACTTGAAGGAGAAATATTCTAATTTGTATCCCGATTCTGATATTCAGTAGGATCTTGACTTCCATTTTCCTATTTGTGTAGTGTTTCTTCACTTGCCTGGTTCATGTCGAATCAAGAAAACAGTTTTGTGACTATTGGCCAGCGGTTGTTGGCCAATCCACTGAAGTAAGTTCTTGAAATAAATTCAAATAATGCTACATTTTGTAGCTATTTTAGTGGCATCTCATTTTGTAGCCATTTTAGTGGCGGGAGATGCCCTTTTTCGATATGTCATTTTTTAAACGTGTTAATGCTTATATATGGTTCTCGGAAATTTCAGGGTTCGTTTCCATTATGGACACCCGGATGTATTTGATAGATTATTTCACCTGACAAGAGGGGGTGTCAGCAAAGCTTCCAAGATCATCAACCTCAGCGAGGACATATTTGCAGGCACGTATTCTTGAAATAGCCCTTGTATTTAGGCCTAAAATTTTTGGTTTCGATAATCTTATACATCTCGTTTTGGACACGAAGGTTTCAATTCCACTCTTCGCGGAGGAAATGTTACTCATCATGAATACATGCAAGTGGGTAAAGGAAGGGATGTGGGCCTCAACCAAATCTCACTTTTCGAAGCGAAGATCGCCTGTGGAAACGGGGAGCAGACCGTGAGCCGTGATATTTACAGGCTGGGACATCGCTTCGACTTCTTCCGCATGCTGTCGTGTTATTTCACGACAGTCGGCTTCTATTTTAGTACTTTGGTATTTCTTCACACCTTACACAATTCATTTAACAATATAGTCTTTGTAGTGTTGCATCTGAACCGTTATTTCTTTTGGCAGCTCACGGTGCTCACAGTGTACGTGTTCCTTTATGGCCGTCTTTATCTTGTGTTGAGTGGGCTCGAGCAGGCTCTAAGTGACCATCCAGCGATACGAGACAACAAGCCTCTTCAAGTTGCTCTTGCTTCTCAGTCCTTTGTCCAAATCGGGCTCCTAATGGCTCTGCCTATGATGATGGAGATAGGGCTCGAGAGGGGTTTCCGTCACGCGCTGACCGATTTCGTTCTGATGCAACTGCAACTTGCTCCCGTATTTTTCACCTTTTCTCTCGGAACGAGGACCCATTACTACGGTAGGACGTTGCTTCACGGAGGTGCACGATATAGGGCCACGGGCCGAGGGTTTGTTGTGTTTCATGCAAAGTTTGCTGAAAACTACAGACTGTATTCACGGAGCCACTTTGTCAAGGGAATCGAACTAATGATTTTACTTCTTGTCTATCACATATTCGGACGAGCATACAGGGGTGTGGTTGCATACGTGCTGATTACTGTCTCTGTATGGATTTTAGTGGGCACTTGGCTCTTTGCTCCGTTTCTCTTCAATCCTTCCGGATTTGAATGGCAGAAAATAGTCGATGACTGGGCGGATTGGATTAAATGGATGAATAATCAGGGAGGTATCGGTGTGCCTCCGGAAAAGAGTTGGGAATCGTGGTGGGAGAAAGAACAAGAGCATCTGCAGCACTCAGGAGCTCGGGGCACAATTTTCGAGATATTGCTGTCGATACGTTTCTTCATATATCAGTATGGGCTTATTTATCATCTGAGCTTCACCAAGAAGCACAAGAGCATTCTGGTAAGATATGTTTCTCTTAGTGAAATGCACTTAGTTGGTAAGACGCTTCCACTCCAACCAATAGGTTGGGGGTTCGAGTCACCACAACGGGGGGAAACAGGGAACCATTAGAGATCCTTTTTTTTTTTTTTAGAAAGCACGTAAAATTTATGCAATTCCGACGATAATGATGTCAATATTGCTTTTTTGTTTTTGTTTTTGTTTTTGTTTTTTCATGCAGATATATGGAGTTTCTTGGTTGATAATCCTTGGAATCCTGCTAATTGTGAAGGTATGAGTTTACTCTCTAGTTTTCATATATGAGTTCATTTATTTATTCATTATATTATATTGTTATCATGTCCCAGAATCATTATATTTCTTCATATATCAAGGTTTATAGGAACGTCTTTCTCAGCGTAAAAATTTCTCTTCCTTATACTCGATGACTCCAATTATATGCCACAAATTAGCCCAATTTAAAGCCCAATTCAACGCACGTCTTTGAAAATCTCTATACTACACAAAATACATTGAAATAAATCAACCAAGCATAACACTGCTTTATATATTACAGAATAATAAGGAAAGTTGATGATGAAAATACGAAATAAATAACGTACCAATGTGGATTAAATATTGGCATCTCTATGTTGGACCTGTTTGTATTTATTGAAATTTGTATATGCTTTTATAAAAGGGAAGCTATAGAGTTCTTTGTGAGTTTGGAGTTGTGATATTTATGTCAAAGTTATGTATATGCTAACCCTTGTTATAGGTATGTAACCTTCATTATAAGTTGAGTTACCAAATCTTAATTTAAAACATTTATATTCTGTAAATTAAGCGTCACAAATTTATTTAAAAGATCAAACTATCACAAAACTTCATAACAAACAATTTGTGATATGATGAACATAGATCAATGTGAGCAGCTTCATATATGAAATTTCTTCAACAATATCGAGCGTACATGACGACACCTCTCACTGCTAATCATCACTGCGAAACTATTGCAGGTTGTCTCATTAGGCAGGAGGCGATTCAGTGCTGATTTCCAGCTCGTGTTCCGGTTGATCAAGGGCGTCATCTTTCTCTCGTTCGTGTCTGTTCTAATCACGTTGATCGCCCTTCCCCACATGACTTTCCAAGATGTTATCGTTTGCATCCTCGCATTTATGCCTACCGGATGGGGTTTACTTCTGGTGAGGATATTTAAATCCATTGATTATATAATGTGAGTTTCTTCATATTTTTCCGGTGTCTAACTTCGAATTAATCGAAAAACCTAACAGATTGCACAAGCTTCGAAGCCTCTGGTGGTGAGGGCAGGAATCTGGGCCTCGGTGAGGACACTTGCGCGGGGCTACGAAATGGTGATCGGGCTGCTGTTATTCACCCCGGTGGCGTTCTTGGCGTGGTTCCCCTTCGTGTCCGAGTTCCAGACGCGCATGTTGTTCAACCAGGCGTTCAGCAGAGGTCTGCAGATATCGCGTATTCTTGGTGGGCCGAAGAAGGACCGCTCGTCCAGCAACAAGGAGTGAGTCGAGTCGGACGTGGTTCGACTCGAAATCGAGGTCTGTAAATAGAGTAGAATAGAAAGGCCTGCCCTCTTTCAAGCTGTAGATTTTGCTAGCTATATATATATATATGTGTAGCTAAGTGGAATGATTAGGCTTGTGGCATGAGGTGGAAACCTTCAAAACCAAATGCTTGATTTTGGTGAAATTGTTTTGGGTGAAATGGTCTTCTTTTGTACAAGAAAGTCCACCAAATTATATCAATATCAATATATATAAAGAAAGCTGAAATTATCAATTTTGTTATGAGGGCCCAATGCATTAAGGCCCAATGCTGAGCTATATCGAAAAATATATGTAGCTTATATAAGATGACATCTTCTGTTCCAAATTATGTATCCCATTATCCGTTTCGTTCTTAATTTTATTATTTTAATAATATTTATTATAAAAAATCAATTTAAAAAGAATATATACCTTAATTTGGAATAATCAATCTAAAATATTAAATTTTTAACTAAAAAGTGCAGCTTAAATATATAAAAATAAATATAGCTTGATATGCACTTGTTATTAATTAATTAAGGATTTCGCAGCTGTTATTATCAATAATCAATTTATATTATCTCCTCAGCTGTTATTGTGAATAATGGATATGCCGATACAAAATTGATTAAAAATGAACACCATATATATAGAGGCGAAAATGAGCAAGCATAATCCAAAGAAATTTTAATTGAGAAAGCAAGAAGTAATTCTTAAAAGAAAAAGGGAAAAAATGAAAGAGAGAAAGCAAGAAGCAGGTGGGTCCCACTCACTGATTCAAAGAGTAAATTGAAGGAACTCTGAGAAACACAAACACGCAGTCGATAAACACACAAATCCCTAAAAATTACTCCTCCACGAATTGGCGAGGCTGGTGGTGAAGGCAGCATTCTGCCGCGCCATCTGCATCTGAAACTCCAGATTAGCCCTCTGCTGCTCCATGCTAATTCTAGCCCTAGCCAGTTGCAACGCAATTGGCAATTCTTCTTCTTCCTCTTCTTCTCCTTCTTCTTCCTCTTCTTTTTCCTCCACAGCTTCAGCAGATCTGGCGCAATCCAAATCGGCAACAAAATCGCATTCCTTGCAGTAATAAGTCCAGTAACCCTCCGTCACAGCGTCATCGCACACATCGCACCTAAAAAAGGTGCATCCATCCACATTCGATTTCGAGGTCGTGTAGTACAGATCTAGACTGTGGCGGTGCGCTTTGCACTCCACAGATTCCGGCAGAAAAGCGCACTTGACGTGCATTCTGTGATCGCATTCGTCGCACTGAAATCCAAACGCCTCGATGAGATCGCCGCAGGCGTCGCAGCTGTGGTAGAGGCTGTATTGGGGAGGCTCCGAGAGCAGGGAGAAGGAGTGGTGAGGGTCGGATTTGTGGTGAATTTTTTTTGGAATTTCGGAGCAGGAATTGTGAAGGATGAAATCGCAGCCGCGTTTCGTGCAGGAGTAGGCGTCGCCGGAGAGCTCTACCTCGCAGACGGAGCAGATCTGCTCCGATGCGCTACTGATCAGTTTCAAGCCATGGCTGTGGCCGTGAAATTTCTTCATGTTTTTTAGCTAGCTAATTGACTCACGAATATATGTGCTTATAATATGTATTTATAGTCAAATTGTTGGAGTGGGGTGCTTCTTTGATTAATTTTGCTAATTATAGGTTTTTGAGTTGGCAACACATAAATTATTTTGTTGGTGGCTGAATTCTCCATTGGTTAGGTTTGCTCATATATATGGATTAGTGAGCTTTACTTCATTTATCACATGGAACACAATGCATGTATACATGATTGGGGGGGTTATTATTTGATACGTGACTTATATCACTAAAATGTTAATTAATTACGAGATTAGTTCTTTTTTTGGCTTGGTATTTACTGAAAACATAATAGTTTAATTTCGGAACTTGATCTAAAATATTTATCAATGCATAATTGATCGGAAGGTCGAGTGAAATTCCCCCAAGATAAGAACGAAATTTCCATGAACGGAAACTCCACGGAAGAACTAGTCATGCATGCAACTACCACTAGTGGCACCTAAACTTCATAATTGTACGTTTAATTTGCTAAATTAAATCTGGTTTAATTAACTTAATGAATATGCTTATTCTTGCAACAATTAATTTGTAAGTACAATATTAGAAGTCAATGGAAAAAGTAGATCGTACAGCCCTAGTGGTTAGTCGTTTTGATAATAAATTAACTTTGGGGTAAGTCAATTTGTAATACTATAATTTTGTTCAATTACTTAATCCATAAAAAAATGTTTTGACTTTACTTTGTTTGCAAATAATGTGCGTTTACCCGAGAAATGCGGGTCTCCGCCTTAAAAATCATTTCTTAGTTGTCATGGATTCTAATTTTGAACCTCAATTTTGTCGGATGGCCAGGATCCGCTGTGCCACAATTTCTGTGTGCCACCGTGTGCCTTTAAGAATTTTAATACTTTTTTAATAATGTTTATTGTTAAATAAAATTTTATTATCTCATAATACAACATGATTAACATTTATGCAAAAAATTAGAATTTTTAAAAATTATATACTATAATTTTGGAATATTTTGATTAAAAAGTGGTTGGTTATTTAAAAAATATGGTATATAATTTTTAAAAATTCTAATTTTTTTTATAAATATTAATCATATTATATTATGACATAAATCTACCAAATTTAGAGTTTATACTATAAAAATTCTTGTTTTTTATACTATAAAAATTCTTGTTTTTTGGAAAGTTTAAAAAGACTATAGTATATACTATAATTATAATAATTTTGGAATATTTTGATAGTAAAATACTATAATTACAACTTTTTGGTAATTAAGAGTCAACAAAAAATGGGATGGAGGGAGTATCTTTGATCTGGTAATTAAGAGTCATGTCCCTTCATTTTACCTTCATAAATCTACCAAATTTAGAGTTTTGGATCCACTATTTTGCTTTATGTAAATCTTGTATTGTATTTATAAATAATAAATATGGATAATATTAATTATTTAGTATCTTAAGATTTATATCGGTTTTTGAAAATTCTAAATGTACCTTAAAAGTTGCTATATGTCTCCCCACAAGTCACATCTGTTTATATAAAAAAGGATCATATTATACATAAATGCAATAGAGTATCTCTGTTTATATAAAAAAGGATCATATTATACATAATGCAATAGAATATCTCAAATGCTATAAGCATACCGTGGTGATGACTTTGAGCTCAGATCTATAGACACTAAAATTCAGAGTTTTATTCCCTTAAAAATTTAGAGTTTTTTAACTTTTATATATTATCTACGTCCCATCGATATGATCATTTTTATTTGAGCACAAGAATTAAGAAATAAGGAAAAGTAGTGTAAAGTGGTGATAAAAATATATATTATTTAAAGTTGTGTGGGTAATAAAAATTTTCAAAAAGGGAAACATGCCAATATCTTTGGGATACCGCTAAAAAGGAAAACAGACCAATATCTGTGAGACGCAGGCAGTATATTAGATATATAACATAATACTCCCTACGTCCCAACTAACTTGAGGCAAAACTTTTGGGCGCATAATTTAAGGAGTCAAAAAGTAGTGTAGAATAGTGATAAGAATATATACTCCCTCCGTCCATGAAAAGTGTTCTACTTTTGTTATTTAGGGAGTTTACAAAGAATGTTCCATTTTTCTCTTTTGGTAAAAAATCCTCATAATTCAATCTCACGTGACTCCACTCACACAATTCCTCTCACTTTTTATTAAAATCTGTGTCGACGTCCACAAAGTGGAATAAATATGAAATAATTCAAGTTAATTGGGACAGCTTAAAAATAAAGGTATCTTAAAATGAAAATAATTAAAGTTAATTGGAACGGCTTAAAAATAAATACGACTCAAGCTAATTGGGACGGAAGGAACGTGGGGTTTGGGGTAACGTCAGCAACGGCCCATGTCATGCATGACTGCATCACAAGCATCGCTCCTCTAAATCCTACTTGTCTTTTGTTTTCATGTCGGAACCAACTACATGTGATGTTATAATCATATGCATAAAGAATTGCAATATTTATGAGATGACCTTGCTTTGATTAAATTATCTTTTCTTATCAAGTGTATGAGATTTTTCACAAAACAAAATGCATGAGAATTTTATTTATTATAAGTACTTCAACCGATGTTAATCTAAATAGATTTCGATATTTATTCAAGAATGAGATTTTGGCTTAAAGTAAAAACAGAGGTATTTGTTTACATAAAGAGCATTGTTTGTTGGCAGTTAATAGTGTCATATGTATATTATACGCCCTAATATCATATTTGCTTCAAATTGGAATGGAATTCTTTATCAGTGGTACCCCAAAACAATTTCACTATTCTTTATATCAATTGTTATAAAATAAAAGTTTATTAACATAGTAATACCTCATGATTGACATTTATGACGATAAAATAAAAAATTATGTACCATTTTTTTATATAATCAACTAAAATAATTTATTTTTTTAATTAAAATATTCCAAATATTCCAAAATTATGGTAAATAAATTTTTAAGATTCTAAATTTTTTGTTCCATATGTAATAAGAATTTTTATTTTGTAATAAATCTTATAAAAAAATAATGAAATTATAAATAATACGTAATGGAACACATAAAATTGTGAGATATAGGATCATATATTAAAACGCCTTTTATGTAGTAATGAACCATTATGCAAATCTTTTGAATTATGGATACCACCTCCTGGTGGGATATGTAAGGACAATCATAATTAATACTCTTCCTAAAAGCAAATGAAACACATAATTAGAACAAGTGATGTTTAATAGAATATAGTCGTAAATAAGATTTTTCTTGAGCATAAATGAGATTTTTCAATAAAAACTAATTAACGTTGTTTTTAATTGCGTCGTGAGGGGATGAGATCCTCTATCCCACAACTTTCATGTGCCACGGTATGCCACTACGAATTTTAATATTTTTTAATAATGTTTATTATAAAATAAAATTTTATTATGTCATCATACAACATGATTAATATTTATAGCAAAAAATTAGAATTTTAGAAACTATATACTATAATTTTGGAATATTTTGATTATAAAAATACTTATTTAGGTTGGTTATTTAGAAAATATGGCATATAATTATTAAAATTTCTAATTTTTTGCTAGAAATTTAATCATGATGTATTATGACATAATAAAATTTTATTTTATGATAAACATTATTAAAAAGTATTAAAATTCGTAGTGGCATACGATGGCACACGAAAGTTGTGGGATAGAGGATCTCATCTTCGTCGTGAGGGGATGATATCTAGTGTACCACATTTGGTGTACCACTCCATGTACCACTTTTGTTTTTCTTTACTTTTTTAAATATATTTTCGTCAATTTCAATTTTATATATTTTAGTTTAATTATATAATTATTAATAAAGATTCGTTCCATTCAGTTAGGATTGATAAATTCAAAGTTAGAGTATACAATATTTTTAAATTTAATTTTTTGAAATAAAAGTTTAATAGTATTTAAAGCACTTCGAATTGTTGATTAATCATCAGAGATTGCTTAGAACCAATAGTTCATTAATAAAAAAAAATTGACAAAAAAATATTTAAAAAAAAAAAACGAAAGCGATATATGAAGTAATACACCAAATGTGATACACTGGATGTTATCCCGTGGGGAGCAGGTTGCATGCGCCATGCATGCGGATGTCTTAATTTTGTCTAAATTTATATATTATCAAACCAACAAAGAAGAATTAACTTTGGATTTGTATACTCCAATCGTCACCTCAAACGTCACATATGCACACTCTTGCCATCCACACATAACCCTTTTCCCCAAATTTATCTATCTCTATATATAATACACACACATATATCCACATCCACATATATATAAATATATAAATCCTAATCACCTTAATTCATACTACAAATCTTGCAAACTTAACCATATTGCTCAAAATCATCACTCTCACTCACACACACTAAATTCCCATATTGACCAATGGAAGGGCGCCACGTCCTCCTAGTAACCTTCCCCGCACAAGGCCACATCAACCCTTCCCTCCAATTCGCCAAGAAGCTCATGAGCATGGGCATCCACGTCACCTTCGCCACCAGCATCTACGCCCGCCGCCGCATGGCCGCCACCGCCGCCGCCCTTGCCGACGGCCTCTCTCTCGTCACATTCTCCGACGGCTTCGACGACGGCTTCAAGATCGGCGAAGACGACGCCGCCAAATTCATGACCGAGATCCGAAGCCACGGCTCCAAAGCCCTCAAATCCACCATCCTCGCCGCCGCCGCCCGCGGCCGCCCCGTCACCACCCTAATCTACACCCTCCTCCTCCCCTGGGCCGCCGCGGCGGCGCGTGAGCTCCACATCCCCTCCGCCCTCCTCTGGATCCAGTCCGCCACCGCCTTAACCATATACTATTATTATTTCCACGGATATTCCGACGAAATCGCCGCCGTCGGCGACAAAATTTCGTCGGAAATCCAAATCCCCGGAGCTCCCCCGCTCTCGAGGGGCGACCTTCCTTCGTTTATGCTTCCGTCGAGCTCGGAAGCGCACATATTCACGCTGCCGTTGAAAGAGCAGCTCGACGGGCTGGACGCCGAGCTGCCCAAAAAACCCCGAGTGCTCGTAAACACTTTCGACGCACTCGAGGCGGCGGCGCTCGGCTCGATCGCCGCCTACGACCTGATTGGGGTGGGGCCGTTGATCCCCGACGCCTTCGTCGACGGCGGGGACCCCGCCGACAGGTCGTTTGGCGGCGACCTGTTCGAGAAGTCCGACGACTGCGGGCGATGGCTGGACAGCCAGCAGCCGCAGTCGGTGGTCTACCTGTCCTTCGGGAGCCTCTTAACCCTCCCGAAGGTGCAGGTGGACGAGATAGCGGGGGGGCTGCTCCGCGCGGGCAGACCCTTCCTGTGGGTGATACGAGAAGAGAAGGACGAAAACGAAGTCGGCTTCGACAAGATGGGGCTGTTTGGATTAGGAAAGGTAGTGAGGTGGTGCCCCCAGCTGGAGGTGCTGACGCACCCGTCGCTGGGGTGCTTCGTGACGCACTGCGGGTGGAACTCGACTCTGGAGAGCCTGACGTGCGGGGCGCCGGTGGTGGCGTTCCCGCACTGGACGGACCAGGGCACGAATGCCAAGATGATAGAGGATGTGTGGGGGACAGGTGTCAGGGTGAGGCCCAATGAGGATGGGATTGTTGAGAGGGATGAGATTTGGAGGTGTGTTGAGGAAGTGATGGATGGTGGGCCCAAGAGCTTAGAACTCAGAGAGAATGCAAATAAATGGAAGGTTTTGGCGAGAGAAGCTGCGGCGGAAAATGGATCTTCCACAAGGAATTGGAAGGCTTTTTTTTAACAACTTGATCGTTAGTTTAGAGTTACGTACAAATAAGTCGAGCGAGGGGAAGACGAAGGCGAACTCGGAACGACGCTCAAAGACAAAATTGTTGTCGGTCTCATTATCTATATATTAACTGGGCCGGCTTAACGTAAATGTGCCTCGTTGTTAGTGTACCAACGACTCAATTTCTTACCTTTGACAAAATTGCAACCGTAGATTAAATATTTTGGTTTGATTCAGTTGGATTATTCATATTGCGAACCATATCTATTACCAGAGTAAACTGAACCGAAAATCGTGGCTTTTATCATTACCACAAAAGTCAAAGGTGGTATGTTTAATTTGGGCTTTTTGTAGCTATCAAATAGCCCAAATAGTAAACAGAAAAAGCCCAAAAATATTCAACTAATTTGACTTGCATGAATATTATATAGCAACATGCTTATCTTGAAACACACAAACCAAGATGAAAAGTACTATATGAGTTTTGTCGATATCATCCATCTTTCTCATTGGATATGAATATATACCAATTCATATTGTTTATTCCTTTGTATAAATTAGTCACATGTGGAAATAAGGAAAAAAAATAATAATATTCAAATACAGTCTGAATTTGAATATAGTCCAATATATATCTTAACTGTTACACATATAAATATAGTTTATACTACCTCCGTATCGCTAAAGTTGATATGTTTTTTTGGACACAAAGTTTTAGGTTAGTTGAAAAGTAATGTAAGGTGATGATAAGAATATATATTATTTAAAGTTGTTTACGTTGGTGATTAATGTATTTTAAAAAGGAAACGTAACAATTTCGTTGGGACAGTCCGAAAATAATAACGTAATAATTTCATTGGGACGGAGGGAGTATCTAATTATGCCATCGCACACCCTTCAATGATATAGTCTGGTGGGGACACGGGCCCACAGAATTATATATTTTGACTATTCCTACTATCATGTTCTTTTAAAATTGTCTTACTTGAATCTTAATTATTTTGTTTATAGTTATTATTTGAATTTATAAAATTAAATACGGGAACTATATGTACGATTAATTATACAATTCATAATGGATCGAGCCGACTACTCTAATTCAATTTTGGAAACATTAGTTCAGTCATCTCGTCCTATTCGAAAACATTAGTTATGAACTTTCTAGTGTATCAAATCATATAATAATCAAGTAGTAAATTTATAAACATAATCAAGTAGACGAAAATCAAGCATTTGCAGCGTAAATAAACAAAGATTCGGAATGAAAATAATTGATTAACGGTGGTCATAAATCTTGATGGTGACTGCCAAATTATTTTCCCATTATGATATACAAATAGGTTTGGAACTCTTCATTTGACCTATAAATTAAGTCAAGGAAAACTAGATAAAAGAGTCAAAGGATTGACAAATTATAGATATTGTGACGTAGGGATTAAAAAGGTAGAATATAATTATGATCATATATAGACCGGCCTATTTAAATTTCATTTTGATGATAAAAGTTCAATCAAGCTCGTTAACTAAGTCACCTGTACTTGAGCTTTAGTTGGACACTATTTGCTAGTTAGCTTGTGATTAGTATATATAGATTATAGTTCAGTGTCACACTAACATGCGATGTAAAATTATTAACTTAGTATACCTATATCATAATTATCTTTGTTTATAATTAATAACAAAATGATGAATTTGAGTAGTTTTATAACATTTTTTAAAAAACAATTTATATGTGAATATAAATATGACTTTAGAAACTTTTTAAAAGCTTAAATGCTTGTGAATCTCAAAGTGCTCGACAAATAAAGATCGACTTGCAATGAATAACTTGAGCTTGAGTTAGCAATACTCGACTCGATCAAAGGGGTGGAGCCAAGGGAGAGGGGGAACCCAACCACACCCCAGAAACGAAAAACAAACTATAACTTATTTAGAGAACTTTTTTTCTATTAATACCAGTATAATTGGATTTTTAAAATTTGAACATCCTTCAACTTATATTTCTGGCTCCACCTCTATTGATCATGCCCTTCGACAAAGAACAATAAAAGTGGTGATAAAATTACATATTCATAGCTAATATATATGAATCATTAAATCAGAGTTTAAAAAAAATAATAAGAAGAATAAAGATCATGGATCTAGAGGACCTACACCGACAATCAATGGTTGAAGATCCATTGAGCCTCACATGAGAAGAAGAGAATGAATTGTAGCCAAGAACAACTTGCCGATCAGAACCCTTGAATTTCATCGACCGGCAAGTCATCCTTGGCTGCAATGCACACTCTCTACCTCTTCATGCAAGACCTCAACGAATAAATATTATGCAACTCGAAACCTTTGGCCTCATATAATATGTATCCACTATATGTGAAACTTATAATTGACACTTGTTATTGTTTGATTTCAAATCGAAGCTTACTTGGGCCCTTTATATAGGCATGGAAAAGGGATCCAATAGTGGAAAGCTAAAGAGAAAAAGGAAGATATATATTTGCACAGCTGTTGAATTGCCATTGTGTGGCCTCTACGGATAAAATTCTTTTTCAGGTCAACTTGCTAAAAGGGGCGTCCATTATTCATGAATAAATGCATATAGTTGGGCTACACATGTCCACCAGCTTCCGCTTGGTTCGTCTCATAACCACACCGTACTGGGAGAGGTTCGGCTCAAAATACCACATGTAACGATCCGGTTTCCAGATTGACGGCTGTCCCCGCATACCAACACGAGTCTTTTCAGTGTACTTTGCCCTCACTCACACACTCCATGCTGAGAAGTTCAATCTAGAAGTCGGATCGTTACAATCTTACCCTTATTTTGTGAATATATATGCCGTAAATCAAAAAATATTTGTTAATTCACGAGCAATATGATGTCAATCCGTGAATTACAGTACACATTCGATCATTTTACGAGTTAGGCTAGATAATTCATGAATTAAAGACATTTTAGGGAATTTTACAAGTTATACATCCTCAACTTGTGAAATGCCCCAACAATGTTATTGTTTCAGGAGTTGGGATCTGCGCCAACTCGTGTGACTTAAAAATAGCTTCACTTTATGATTAGTTATCAATCCATAACTAGTGAATAAAACTAGTATTGAGTCATTCTCCTAATTAGGTTTGCCAAATGTGATACACTGGATCTCATCTCCTGTCAATTAGTGAAAAGATTCATAAATGCATTTATTTCATGAATTACCAATCTACCCCACGAGTGAATAAATGGTCATGCAATATAAAGAAAATAATAAAATATAATAGTAAAATATAAGGAGCTAAATAGAGTAGAATAAAATAGGAAAAAATGAATTTGGTGTACGAGTCGGTATATGTATTTTGTGTAAATAAATAAAAACTTCAAGGATAAAATATAAGGACATAAAATAAGGTGATATACTAAAATGAAAAGTGTCACACTTTTCTTCAACACCAAAAATAGAAATTGTATTATACTTTTCGTGAATGGAGTGAGTAATTTTGATTCGATAATACAAAATCGTTTATGAAGTTATTGTTAATGTTAAATAGAGGTCTCATATTCCAATTTAAGATCCTCACGTCCAAAACCGATGAAACTTGCTAAATAGAGGTAGTCAAATCTTATTATCAATGGTGGGATCCGGTCAAGTAACCAATGGCTGAGAATGATAAATGCTTGAAAATTCTTTGGAAGTGGGAAGAGAATATATGGTATTGGAGAATTTCACAAAGTACAGGGGTGGCAAACGGGAACCGGTTTTGCGGGAAACCGGTACCGTACCAGGAACCGGTTCTCGAGTACCGAGAAATCTGGTACTAATCTCGATACGCGGTATGAATCTTAGGCAAATTTTCGGTACCCGGTTAACCGGTACCGTATCGGGTACCGGTTTAAATTTTAAAATTCAATTTAATTTCTAATTTCTAATTTCTAATTTTAAAATTTGTTTTATGAATTGAAAAATAAGAAAAAGAATATGTTGAATTGGTATTTGAAAAATAGTGTTTGTTATTTGTTGGATTTGTATTAGAAATTGAAAAACATGAAAAATACATGTCAAATTAGTGTTTGAAAATTAAGAGAAAGTTAAAAAATATATATCTATATAATTTTTAAAGAAAATCGGTACTACTGATTAACCGATACCGTACCAATCGAACCGGTTAAGATATCAGATACGGTACCGGTACCATCAAAACCACTTTTCCCGGTACCGGTACCGAAAAACCGATTAAGCGGTACCGAACTGTTTACCACCCCTAGTGCTTTTGGTAGAAATATGTATGTCGTATGAGCAGGGGGGATCAAGCAAGTTAGATGCATAAAAAACAAAGACTACATATAAAATAAATTATACTACTCCTTCCGTCCTACTCCAATTAGCACATTTGCCAAATTGGGTTATTCCGCTCCAATTGGCATATGCCATATATTTGGCATAAATTAGCCCATTTAATTAAGCTCAAAAGTACAAAAAATATTTCTTTATCTCCAAAAGTACAAAAGACACTCTTTTATAAACTTAATTAGTCTCAAAAGGTATAAAAGTTCAGTTCATTTATCTTGCCTTCTTGTCAGCAACACTACTTATTAAAATTCGATTTTCAATTATTTATTTATTTTTTGCACCTTTAAAAAAATTAATTTTCATTTATTTATGAAGGTGCAAATACACCCTTCAATATTTTCTAATTTCATTTTTACAAATAAATAAGATTATTTGAGAAAATATTTAAGGGTGTATTTGCACCTTTAATAAATAAATACATAAAATAGGTTTTTTTTAAAGGTGCAAATAAAAATTAAATTAATAACTAAAAAAATGATTTTTTAACACCATTAATTTCCGTAAGATAGGGGTGTTCTGCCTGAGTTTTCAAACGTTAAGTGTCTAATTAGTCCAAATCAAACGTTAGGAGTGTATATGGTCTTCACGAAAATGTTTAAGAGTATATTTGCACTTTTGTCAAAATATAAATTAAAAGTAAGAGACTAAAATTTAAACAAAGCAAAAATGTAGAGAATCGAAACAAATGAGAAGCCAAACATAAAATAAATAGAAGAACTTTTGTTTTATTTGAACATGAAAATTTAAGCAAATGTGGTGGATGAATATGATCCAACAAGGTTGTATCTTTTTGGAACTTTTCAATTCCTGAGAGATTGACTTGTTGGATACCGTGATGCATGTGCACAACTTTGGATACCTATGACGAGATGGCCACTGGAGCTTCTATGAAAAGTCAAAACCACATTTGCAGTTCTTGGTTGTCAGTGAAGTCAGAATTGCTTCATTCTCTGTATAAATTGGATCCCGCTTCTTGTCACAATTCTACTGTGGGATTACTTTATTATGTCTTGATCTACGCCTTGATCATCGGATCTTCACAAATTTATTAAAGGGCCATTCTAACATGTTTAAACATTTTGCTTCTCCAAAATTAATTAAGGATAAAATAACCCTTCGAATATAAAAGGATACAATAGTAAATTTATTATTATTTTATTAAAAAGAAGGCTATAATGAATAAAATGGGGGCTATAAATAGAATTCCCCCTTGAAATATTATAAAATAAATAGGTAAATATTACTCCCTCAGTAAACATTAATATGACACACTTTCCTTAAAAAGTTGTCACTTTAAGCTTGGCTGATTCCTAAAATGGGCAAAAATTAGGCCCACTTAAGAATCTCTTATTAGGGATTAGGGTTAAGCTAAAAACCATAACCCCTTTCTGTGCGCCGCTGCATTGTGTTCTCCCTATTCTTTCTCTCTCTCTCACTCCTCGACTTCACCTGCAACACCATGCCCTCCGACCATTCGCCGCCCCTTGCCGCCGTCAGAAACACTTCTTCCCCCTTCCCTGTCGATCTCAATGATGATTCCCAAGATGAATCTGAGATTTTCTTAGCCCACTGTAAAAAAATCATAGAAAATGTTGATTTGTTGAATCAATCTGTGTGATCTTGCATCTACGACTGCGTGGAGACGCTGAATCTTCCCCTAATCGGCGATTCTCAGATCCCCGATTCTCTTCTTGACGAATGAATCATTCCTGAAACTTAGTTTGACTTCGAAAGAAAAGTTGTTGTTTTGCGATGGCTGAGGAAGAGGAACGCTGTCAGCGATGAAGGAGAAGCGGCAGTGGCGGAGCCGGCGTCGATGAAGGCGGCGAAGAAAGAAGATAACTATGGAGAGGAGATGATGCACCTGTTGCTGCCTGCTTACTTTCTTTTGGTGAGATCTTTCTGTTTTGCCTTGTTATTGTTTCATTTTATGGAAATATTGTTGTTGTGGAGTTGCTGATCTTGTGGCCTATTATTGTTGTGGAGTTGATGAAAATTGTGGAAATATTGTTGTTGTGGAGTTGATGATCTTGTGACATATTGTTGTTATGGAGTTGATGAAATTGTGGAAATATTGTTGTTGTGGAGTTGCTGATCTTGTGGCCTATTGTTGTTGTGGAGTTGATGAAATTGTGGGAATATTGTTGATAGGATATGGGCCCAGAGGCCAAGCCCAACTACCCGGCCTAAGGTCAGGCCCAGACAAAGAAAAGGGTATCAGCCCATCAACCTCGGCCAGACGATCTCGGGCAGACGATCTCGACCAGACGACCTCGGCCATGCGACCTCGGCCAATCGACCCCTGTCCATCGACCTCGGCCAGCCGACCCCGGTCCATCGACCTCGGCCAGCCGACCTCGGTTAACCAACGTCGGCCCAACAAGTGACCTAGAACCATCAGCGCCCAAGAAGCTCAAACAAAGCATGGATAGACTCGGACCACATGAAGATAAACAAGAGGAGTCACAGTGAAACTCTAAGACGAATCCTATTAGGAGAAGGAGTCGAATCCTACTAGAAGAAGACCTCGAGAGGAGATCTAACTCTCCAAGAACTCGGTCTACTCATCTATAAATAGAGGCTAAAGCCATAGAAACAAATTAATTAATACTCTTGTAATCTCTCTCGCATACTGGCAATAAAAGCTCTCTTTCTCTCTCCGTGGACGTAGATCTATCTCAATAGATCGAACCACGTTAAATCCCTCGTGTCCTCTTTGTGCTCCCATAGCTTATTAACTACCTCACGAAAATATACTCGATCATCTGGCTAAGTTTATAATTTTTTAAAAATAATTTACAAATTGTTTAGGAGCTTATATAGTCGTTGCAAAATATTTAATAAAATAAGTCATCCAAAAAATAAGTGGTTCAAACCCAACTTAGTTTTTCACAAGCTTATATGGAACAACTAATTTACCAAAGTAAATTTATTATGGTTTAATATTTTCATCGTATTAGCATTCTAATTTCATTTTTCTTCAATTTTCTCTCTCTATCTATATTTTTTTTTTCTATATTTGACAATTACTTTTTTTAAATTATAAACTTTTTATTCAAACTTATAAGCTCTTTAAAATAAGCATAGCAAACCATTCCCCAAGTAATATAGTAACAAAAAAATTGAAAACGGTTCTAAAAATGGAAATGACCTGTTTCACTTAAATGGGAAAAACAAGAAGACGGGGATGACTCTAATTCCATCCCCACTTTCATAGAAACATAAAATTTGCAATATTGTCTTGTCCATATTTTACTTTTATTTCATTTATCATTATCTTTTGACTGCGCGCAATTATATCTTTTTTTCTTAACAGCAATAATTATTTTTGAAGCAGAATAGAAAGATGCAATTTGTAATAAATGATCAATCAAGGGTAAAACTATAATAAGTTAGAAAGATACAAAAATCGCAGTCAATGACATATTATGATCGTTGGACTTTTCATAGGATGTTATGTTATTGATTATATTCATACTGTACTAGATTGTTTCGATGTAATCGCAATTGGACGCTGCTTTTTTGGCTACCTTTTGTTTACAAATCACACAACACATAACCCAATTGATTTCAAGCCAGCTCATTCGGACCTTAAACATGAATGCTGATCCAGAAAATTTACTGAATTTTTTTTAACACATACTTTCTTCTAATAACTCTACGCTTATACTGAAACAACTAAGTAACTCTCTCTCATTTAATACACAGCCTCGTATCAGATGTAAAATGAGCGCCATTCAAACCACAACTTACATAATATATATATAGTTAGTAACTATGCAAGAGAGATATACTAACTACACATTTTCTCTAAATGTTGTTGTACTATTTATTTTATTCATTTTTATGTCATGAAAATTCTATTAATCGTTGAAGTAAACAGCTCGATAGAGGATTGAACATCGATGATCTATTTATTCATTAAATTTTCTAGTATTAACTATTGAAGTAAACAGATAGAGTCATGTACTAAATATATACTATATCATGATTACAACTTAGGCAATAAAAACCAAACACATTCCAAAAATATCAGAAACATGCATTGAGCTCGCCATCAATTTTATAGGCCAAATAGTGTAGTTCGATAACACCATGTAACAAGAAAAATTTATGTGATGAGCCACTTTCGAGTATCGGATTAACTATATTTTTTAAGGCAGCCAGAAATAATATATCAATCATAAGTCTCTTCTTTTATCTATCGGATCGAGTTGAGACTATTATATAATTTTGACTTTTGAGGCCTCTGAGTCTCATACCACACTCCTCTCTCGTGATAAACAGTACTAACCAAAACATGAAACCACTTAATTTATGGCATTTGTCCCTCTCATATTATATTTGATTTGTTATATATTTTTACACTCATTCACGATATGTACATTCGACAAAAAGGACATCTCTCATAATTCATTCACAATATTAATATCAGTGTACATATGTGGAGTATATTTTATGCACGTTCGTGATACAAATCCGTGGCGTTATATATATATATATATATATAGGTAAAATTATTCTATTTAAAATAAAGTATCTCAAGTGACTTCAACGCATCTCATTCCTTCAATACACATCGCGTTATTAATGAAATGTATATACACAGTGTAGTATGTAGTGGAGTAATATTCATAGAATTGAATAAAATATTCTTGGAATATATATATATATATATGGAATCTCCTCTCTGACGTAGTAGTTGCAACACTACCCCTTATTCTCTTTCATTGTACTCCCTCCGTCCTTGAATCGTTTGTCACATTTTTCTTTTTCGTCCGTCCACGAACCATTTGCCACTTTCCTTTTAGGGTAAATTTTTAACCTCCTTTTTCAACTCTCAATACACTTTTTTAATTTTCAATACATTTTTTTTAACAAAGTCAACAAAATTATTAAAATCCGTGCCAGTCAAATTGTGGCAAATGGTCATGGAGTATATTCTTAATTAATTTTGTTTTGAAATAAATACTAGCATATGCAAACAATGTAGCTGGATTTAATAAAAAGTGATATTTGAGAATATTGGCACCAATTAATGTTCTTTCCTAGTTATATTCTCAGGCAATCAGACGCCTCTCGCTTCTCTCTCTCTCTCTCTCTCATATTGTATATATATATATATCTATTAACTCTCTTCTCCAGTAGTCCACAAACACTCTTGAATATTGAAACTCAATCTCCATATACATATAGCATGGTGGTTCTGTCGAAGCTGGCAGTTAACATATGGAAACATGCAAATCCAGCTCCGACATTTTGACCGGATCAATCCCCGTGGTGGATTTGTCAGACTCGACGGTCGCTAAGAAGGTGATCGTGGAAGCCTGCAAGAGCTCCGGATTCTTCAAGGTGATGAATCATGGAATCCCGATGGAGTTGGCGGGCATGTTAGAATCCTCGGCCCTCAACTTCTTCGCACTCCCCCACCACCAGAAAGCGAGGTGGGGCCCTCCCAGCCCCTTGGGCTACGGCAACACCACAATCGGGCCCAACGGCGATACTGGGTGGCTGGAATACCTCCTCCTCTCCACCTCCGACCTCCACTTCCCGCCCATCTCAAACACCTTCTCCTCTTTGGCAAGTCACTATGTTTGCGCCGTCAGAACCATGCTGGCTACAGTTCTCGACATGATCTCCGATGAACTGGAAATCTGGCCGAGGCAGTACTTGAGCGGGCTGATCGGAGACGAGAGGAGCGACTCGTGTTTCCGGGTGAACCACTACCCGCCATTCCCCGACCTCCAGAATCTGATCGGATTTGGCGACCACACGGACCCTCAAATCATGTCCGTCTTGCGATCCTCCGACGCCCCGGGCCTCCAAATCTGTCTTACAAATGGTTCCTGGGCGTCTGTCCCGTCGGATCAAACCTCATTCTACTTCACTGTAGGAGACTGTCTGCAGGTAAACCTCCCCGTCTGTCTCGTATTTCGTTTCATCACTGCATGTCTGTCCATGTTTGGAAATTCTTGAATATATATACAAAATTATATGAATAAATCTATAAATTACTCCCTCCATCCCAGCTATCTTCAGCCATTTCTTTTCGCCACGAGAATTAAGGAGAGTTGAAAAGTAGTATAAAGTGATGATAGAAATATATATTATTTAAAATTGTGAATGTAATAAAAGGTATCCTAATAAGGAAATGACTCAACTTAGTTGGAACGGCCCGAAAAGGAATACGCGTCAATTTAGTTGGGACGGAGGGAATATTTATTTAAAGTTTTTGAATCTAAATAAAAATAGATTAATTGATTGTTTTATTGTAATATAGATTAATTATCAATACTTTTAATATATTTTTAATTTAACTAATGTTCTAGCTTTCATTTAACTTTGCAAATTTAAGAATATAATATTCAAATTAGGAAATAATGATTATTGAATATAAATTTAATTTCAATTTTAAAATAAACTAATTTTAACACTTGAAAATGCTATTCTTTGTTTGTGTGGGTGGCCAAATAACACCACCCTAATTTCTATGCAGATTTTCAGTTGCCGGCATGAAATTTAGGTACGGAGAAAAGTAGGCCCTACGTATGAAAACGAAGCCAATTTATGGCAGTCACTTTGTCATTTTTAATATAACATGCATATATTAGACTAGAAAATTATGTTTACCCTTTTTATGTATCATTTCTGTACAGACCAAACTGTGTACCATATATATGATTTTGATTGATGTCTTATTAGTTGTGATGACCAACTCAAATTTTGAAAAGAATCACAAACTCAAGTTATTTCAACATTTCGAAAAAGTATATGATAGATTAATTAATAATTTATGTTAACACACAATTGGTATTCGGATATATGTATTGAAAAAACACAAAATGTAATATTGTGGCCTACATGCAGGTGATGACGAATGGACGATTTAGGAGTGTGAAGCACAGAGTGGTGACTAATTGCCTTAAATCAAGGGTGTCAATGATATATTTTGGAGGGCCATCATTGAGTGAAAAAATTGCACCTTTATCCTCATTGATGGAGGAGGATGAACAAAGTTTGTACGAGGAATTCACTTGGTCCGAATACAAGAGATCAGCTTACAACTCTAAGTTGAGCGATAATAGGTTAAAGCTTTTTGAGAAAATCAAGTGATGCATGCATGTTTTCTTAATCTATCCTAAACTAGGAAATGCTATAGCATTGGCAAAATATTCAAAGACAAGGCTTGCCATAGATGGCAATAACTAGGTTTCCTTTTAGTTTCAATTTTAATATACTGTACTGCTATTTGGTGTTGTACATTTAGACAATGAATAGTTTATTGACGATATTATGTTATCTATTGGTCTGTACATAACTAAAATGTCCTTGAATTTCGCTTGATTTTTGCCATAAATTTTTTACATTTTCTTATACAAAATGTAAGAAACAAGTATAATTGTGTAAGAAAAAAACATGTAGAAGGGTACGTAGTTAAAAATCTCAAATTAATTTAACCATTTATGATAAAAAAAAATTTGAAAACATCATTTTCAACAACGAAATTTAATAAACTTCCAATCATTATAGGTATCCAGTCGTATTATCGAGGTATATCCGATCGTAATTTTGGGGCATCCACACCCGTAATTTTGAAATTACAAGCGGATACCTCAAAACTACGGTATGTGGTCGTAATCTCTATTCAAATTATATTGTCAAGTATTTTCCCCGTCGGAAGCAATGTCACCTTATATATATGGAAAGGTGACTACTGTCAACTACTTTTTTAATTACAATAAAGGACCACGAAAATAGGTGTCGATTTTGAGCTTGATGAATTAAGTAGAAATCGTGAGAGTCCATATCAATCATGTTTTTTCCATTCATATTCTTTAATTTTACCTTTAGTTTATTTCATTTCATTTCATTATCGTACTAGTTTTTGTTTCATTAGTCTGTCCGAATCTTCGCTTTCAAAGAAAAAGAAATTCCCAACATAATGGTCTTAATGTCTGGCAAAGATTCTTAACACGATATTGTTTGGAGGGTTAGTTTTGACGCAATAGTCATTATCGCGACTTTAATATTACACCTTCAAATCTAACATTGTTTGTGGAGGATCGCTAAGGATCGCGATTTCGCATGGCGACGTGGTTGTTCTCGTGTTAGGATTGAAACACAAAAATATTTTTCAATATTCACAAGCCCGAAATAATCAGTTCATCGTAACGTAAACTATATATATATATATATATATATCTATATATATATAGATA
>JAYJMF010000036.1:1137903-1151965 GCA_036873715.1 Salvia sclarea | reverse complement strand
GACGTCACGCACACAATTCCACCTCACCCAGCTCTCATCCATACTGTTTAGTGTTTTACCATCACTAACCCGTCATGACTCACTCGAATCTTTGGTAAGTCCACTTCGCAAGGTCATGACAGATTGCATTTAGCACTAGATGACCCAACTGGCCTCTAAGCATGCCAGCGCTCACCACTGATAGAGGGGTTTGCATCAGTACATACGACCACCATTACCCGCCCCAGTCACACTATTCGGAGTGAGGGACACCCTACACTTTGGTCCGATTATTGTTTGTAGCCCGTCGTGCCCACTAACGCCATTTGCAACTGACGCAATGGGCTCGACGAGACATGGGAAACAAAGAGACCTAGGACTACGAGAACACATGAGTTTAGATCTTAGTTACCATTTAGATCTCACTAGTTATTAAGTCATATTTCACATCTTATCACGCCCAAGCCAGTATACCTACTTAGCTAGACTTAATCGAACACATCTTGCAATCATTAATTGAACCCATGATGTAAACGGAAGTATACTTTGATTAATAGAAAATAACCAAAGACAGCGAGCCCAAAGTGCTCGCAGCCAACATAAGAAAGCAAATAAAGAGTTTGCCCCGAAGGGACTTTGAAAGCTAAACTACTAATGTACGAGAGAATTCTAGCTATGAAAATATGAGGGATTATGTACACAAGTCGCACATTCATCACGTATTTATAGGGCTAGAGATTGCTAGGGTTTGGAGTCTTCATGGGCTGCAGCGGATAGAGTTTGGTTGGAGAAGGACTTTATCTCCTCCCAGCTGGCGTGCCCGCCGAGAGACTCCAGCTTCGGTTGGACTCTATCTCTTAGAGGTGTGCTCGCTGCTGCCTTATCCGATCACTTCAGGCATATCTTCTTCCGGATTTGGCGCGAGTAGTTAGCCGTCTCTTTGGATCAGATTAGGGTTGCCGCCGCCTTTCATCCTCCGTGCCCTGTCATCGTGCCCTTACCTTCATTCCTTTTGTCTTGGCCATCACACGACCCGTCCTGCCCCAAGATCACCTTCTTGGAATCCATTCTGCGTGGTTTGTAGGCAAATCCATGCCAAGGAGCTGAAACATTTCTGATCATGGTCATGACGACCTTCTTGCCCGCGATCCGCGAACCATACTCCTGACGACTTTTGGGGTTGCAATCGTATCTCAGCGCATCCGCCTTTGCAGAATGGTCATTGCCATGCCCATTTCCTGCCTAAACCTGCCCACAACGACAATGTGCCCTCCTAGTCACAAAACACACGGAAACAGACACAAAGACTCGATCTAGACCTAGACGCGACCCACAAAAAGACACAAAAACAGCACAAAACCTTGGGCTCGTCAACAACCATAACACTTATACACTCCCGGCCGGCGGCCGTCCCCCTAACCCTTATTTCTCTATCATGATCCCACCGCTGAAGTTGTTTCTCCATTGTTTTTCTTATGTATATAAAATTGACAGTATAATTATCCTTTAAATTATTCCACTCTCATCGATAATCGTTCATTTTTAAATCCTTCTTAAGAACACACCACATTAGCATAAGGAGTGGTGAAGTTCTTAATTAAGAAGAGCTTTAAAAGAAGGGATCATGGATTGAGATGGAGAATTTAATGGGTAATTATACTGGTAAATCTTATTCAAGTAATCACAAAAATCAAATTCCCCTTGGAGACTACCTTTCCTTCTATCCTTATTTTTGCCGTTTCACGTCCTCCCCAGTCTCACTAAATGCAACAATCAAATCACCAACAACCAGATACGAAATCAAATCTATGAATTGTAGATTGAGCTTTCGATCTGCTATGGGGGTGGACTGACGGGCCGGACCGAAGCCCAACGGGCTGGCCCAATCAACCCGGCGACTCGATCATTATGGGTCAAGAAATCCCACCTCTTTTTTCAAATGTAACTTTAGAAATAAACGAAAAAGAAAATCATTTCCATGTGTTCGGCTGGAGGGGTTCCCCTATGCTATATAGATCATCAAATAAATCCTATGGCTGATGTCTTTGTTGTGAAAGTGGAGGCATTATATCAATATGAATTATTATACATTTAAAACATCTGTTGGTGTCTAATAATTTAATTTCACTAAAATGTTAGAGTAGAAACTCTAACTCTATATTATCAACATAAGATTGCCTTCATCATTCATGAGAATCATAACCTCGATCCTCTATTTATGAATGTATAGGATACATGTATAGATGCCTTCGATGAACTTGCATATGTATTCTCCCACATTCATACCATGCTATCAAGTAGAGACTTTTCTCTGATCTATTTAATATATGGAATATTTGTGATTTTTATTGTCAAAAGAATAAATTACTACAAGTTCAAAAATCTGAGATATAATATGTACATTTTTTATTATTTACAATTAATTTGATATTTTATTCCAAGTTATGTTGCAAAAGTTAACTAATGTTATAGATTAAAATAAATTAATATATATATAAGCATTTTAAATTAAGTGTATAACTATAAATTTAAAAACAATCATGTAAAAACAAATCATAGCTATATATAAGTATTTGTTTTTCAAACGTTTGAACACGCACATATACACACATTTATTTATAAAAAAAATTGTATACTATCAATTTATCATAGGGAATGAAGATAAAAGAAAAATGGAAGAAAATTTATTTTTGAGAAAAAAGATATACTTTCGTTTTATAAGTTTTTTAATTTTCTTTTATTTATATTATTTCATAAATATGTAGATTGCTATCGTTGCTTGACAAAAATAGTCAACTTTATATATATCACCATAGGTCTAAACTATTTTTAAAGAAAACCAAAGATAAGGAAAATGCAAAAAAAACAACTTTCCCTTAACCGTAATAGAGTCGCAGTTTTGCACGAGCGTAGGTGTCGACAAAAATAAAGAGCGCTTTTTTCTTCTCTGAAATACTTCCGTTTTTCCCGATCACCGTTTAATATTCCCAAATTGGGAACTGCAATTTATTTCTTTAATCTTCTTTCAGTTTTTACTTTTACAGGTAATTTTCAACGAACCCCTATGCCTATGATTTTTCCGCAATTTTTGTATCAATGTATTCGTCGCCTTTTTTTTTGTGTGATTAATCGGCTGATCTGTCTCTCTCGTTGGTAGGCGTTAGAATTCAGTGACGAATTTTAGCTCTGATGCTGTTGCGGGTTCGAGAAACTGTATTGCAGTAGTTTCTCTGAAATTGGATTGTTAGGAAATGGAGGAAGGGAGGTCCACGGCGGCTGGAATCGAAGCTGAGTCAGTGTCATTCAGGCAACACCGCACCAATTGTATGTGTGTGTGTGTTTTTTCTTTTTCTTGTTTGGCTTGGTATATTGTTTTGGTGTTAATATCAGTATACTTTATGAAATGCCATTGTTAAGCCGATTGTAGCTCAGCACAGATTATCAGCTAATATGTAATATGTATGTGTGTGTGCGTGCATTTAATTCTAATTGGAATTTACTAAAGGAGTTATTGCACATAATAACACCGTTTTTGCTCATTTTTTAGTTTAGAACACCACTTTTAGATCTATTTTTTGATCAAATGGAAACTGGCATGGTCGTTGGAAAAATATAGGTGGACTAGCCGCGCATGTGGAAGAGTTGCAAAGTTGCAAAACGTGATGGCATCAGTTAAGGTGGCCGGCCAGCTAGTCCACGTGTTCTTTCCCGACAACCACGCCAACTTTAATTTCGATCGATATTGTTAACCACACAATTTGTGAAGATCATGCTTTTGGTGCCAATGTGCAAGATTTAAAAGTCGTGTAGTAAACAAGAAACTGAGTAAAACTGGTGTTATTATATGCAATCAACCCTTTTGTGAATTACGAATGATGATCCTGGTTGAGAACCCAAATTAAGCTTGAGGTATCTAAACTCCAGTCAGGAGTAGGTAGTAAAATATGAATTGATTGGTGGGTGTTCTTGTCATTTTGCAGTCATATACCAGTTTACACAGCAAAGTCTACCAGCTTGTAAGCCTGTCCTCTCGCCTGCGTGGGTAAGTAAATGATTGAAAATCACAATTGCTTGTTGTTGTAGTTATGAATCTGAGTGTGACAAAGCTCTAATTGGCTATATGCTGTCTTATGTGTGGATTGGTTTTTGTTCTTGACAGGTTGTTTCAGTATTTCTTGTGGTCGGCGTGATTTTTATCCCAGTTGGGATTGGCTGTCTTCATGCTTCACGAAGTGTAAATCTTATGTTTTTTCCCTCTCTTAATGTTTTGGCATGGGATTGTAGTTCAATGTATATAAGCAGTAGATGAATGTAGAATTAAAGATTGTTTGGCGTTCTGTTTCCATTTGTAGGTTGTTGAAATTGTCTATAGATATGATGTCGAATGCGTTCCAGCACCGTTCAGAGGCAACAAGCTGGCGTACATCGCAAATGATTTCATTCCTAAAAATTGCACCAAACACTTGAAGGTAGTATGCTATGATGCCATGTATTATTCAATAATAACTGAATAGTGAATTTGGTTGCACTGATTTGTTAAATATGGCCAATTAAGCTTAGTTATTGACTTCATAGAACAGCCGTCAGTGAAATTACCTTGTCATGATGCTAGCTAGAGCTAGATGGGGAAAACACTAGATGGTAAAAAAAAAAAAATAAGAACTGCAAACCAGACAGAATTCCTGATACAAAGATCTAGATTCATTTTTTTTTTTTTTTTTTTGTGGTGATGCATAGAAGTTCAATACAGTGTTTGATTCATATTAGGGCATGTTCTCTTTTAGACGGGTTGAATAATATTGAGAAAGTGCACTTGTTTATCCCATTAAATTGACGTAGCGACAGTTTCAGCCCAAACTTCAATTAATATATTAGTCAAGCCTCATAAATTGATCTAGTGACAAACTTAGCCCGTTGGTGATTTCTAGCGCGAGAAAGTCCAGTAGGCGCCCTAGTTTTCAACGTGACATTTCCAACCATATAGATTAAATGAGGTGGAAAATTGAGATGACTTATGTCATCAAAACAATGTCGTTTCAATGACATGGAAAATCTCAATTTTCCACATCATTATATTTACACGGATGGAAAGGCCATGTGTAAAATCCGGTTGCGACTTTCCGGCACCAAAAATAACTATCCGGCTAAAGTTGTCACTAAATCATTTTGAGATGCTTGAAATAGTGTATTATTAGAAGTTCGGGCTAAAACTATCACGACGTAAAATTTATGGGGCTAAGCGACTGTATTTTCCAAGAAATATGCGAATGATGGATATCTAAAATAAGGCTACTGCAGACGCATGTGGCTGTGGTACAGGAAACAAAGTGCAGTTCTTTTACCCGTTTTCTTCAAAATTGCAGTTTGTTGTTTTCATTTCGGAATAGGAATATGAGTTGATAGATTTATAACTGACCCTGTATCAGTGTTATAACTTTCAATTGCGTGGGCACATCATTGGGACTTCTCAAATTTCATATGAACAAGTGATCCTCATGTATTCTTGTTTAGATCTTATTAAGTTTTTTTTCTTACTTGCTTTTTTGATTTGCAAGTGTCAACGACATGTGTGGTATGTTCATATGTGTTGATATGTCTCATCTGTTACATATTTAACTTTTATTAAGAATCTATTTTCTTAACTTAATGCGTAGGGAAGATTACACATTTAACTTGTTCTAGCAACCTCGTTTATAGGTTCCCAGGAATATGAAAGCTCCAATATATGTCTACTACGAGCTTGATAACTACTACCAGAACCATAGACGGTAAAAACATTCATTTTCTTATATCCTGATATGAAAAACTGAGCCTGGATATATCACCTAACTTTACTTTAACATATAGACATATATATATACATTTATGTATTAGATCAATTTTCTTGGTTTTATTAAGGTATGTTAAGAGCCGAAGTGAGGGGCAGCTCTTGCATGGATTAAAGCACCAAGATATAGGTTCCTGCGCACCAGAAGATGTTATCAATGGTCTCCCAGTTGTCCCATGTGGCCTGATTGCTTGGAGTATGTTTAACGACACGTTCTCTTTCTTCCGGGGAGTAGACGAATTAAATGTCAACAGGAAGAACATCGCATGGAAGAGTGATCGTGATCATAAATTTGGAAAGTATGTTTTCCCCTTCAATTTTCAGAATGGAACTCTGATTGGTGGTGCCAGACTTGACCCCAATATTCCTGTAAGTGATTGCATAATGAAATGTCCAATGATATTCTTTGTTTCAAGAACTTCAACTCTCTTAAATTCATGCCAACATTTATTTGTAAGCCTATTTTCGCCTCTTCCTTAACCCATTGTTTCATATCTCCTAATCTACTCTTTCTCTCTTGCTTAAGCATGCACACACACACAACCTGGGCATCCAATTATTTCCTAATCAAGCTTTTACTATTTTATTTGGAATGACGATTATTTGGTTGTGATTATCTGAATATCTTAGGCAGTCATATTTTCATTTTTATGCTGCTGGGAAGCCAATTATTTTGCTATGGACTCATCCCTGAAGCAAATTGATTTATATCCTGTTTTTCTCCAGTTGCGTACTCTTCAATATGCTGTCTGTGCTGGTAATTCTGCAAGCTTTATAATTCAATTTGGGGTTGCTGATATGGTTGACCTATTGAACTAATGAGACCTGATTTATGTGTCATGCTTCTATATATCTAGTTTTGATCACAAAACTCAACATTATATCTATTACTATTCAATTGCGATAATCTCATCATAGTTCAAAGTCATATGTGAACACCTAAAATAAGAATATTCTATCTTGTTTGCGTTGAAAATATTCTACAAAATATTTTCAGTTGCTATTTTCAACACCTTATTTTGTTCAACAATAAACCTAGGAAATGCATCTATATGCTTCGGTTGCATTTGCTTTACCTGTCGGCAAGAGGGTGACCCACTAGTTGTGGGACACGAACGACATAGAGTAGCTTCCCATATGGCTTAAGCTCTTTTGCTGCATAAGGAGAAAAAACCACCCTCATATGGCTGCATTCAGTCCACCAAAATTTCCCTCAATCTTTCATTGGCTAAAGTTTATTAGGGATTTAAGAATTAATATTGCTAATTGGAGAACTTAAGTCCATGCCTTTCAAGTCCTGTACTGCTGCTTCCGTGAAATAAGAGCAGAAGACGACAATCTTGCAGATATACAAATTGTTCTTTTTTTTGTTTAATTTTTGGATTTGACTAATATTTGAGCTTATAGATATGAGTTTTCAGTCCTCATGGAGTATGAGTTTTGCATACTTTTTTTATATAACACCTGCATTTTTGCTATTCTGATATGATAATGTAATATTTTGAGCTGTTTGTATTATTATATATTTACTTCTTACTCTCTCATCATTTTGTCTTCTTTGTGGATTTCACCAAATTGTACCAACTAGCTAAGTGATCAAGAGGATCTTATAGTATGGATGCGGACTTCTGCTCTCCCATCTTTCCGGAAGCTGTATGGAAGAATCGGAGAAGATTTAGATGCTGATGATATTATATCTGTCAAACTACTGAACAACTACAATACCTATAGTTTCAGTGGCAGCAAGAAGATTATTCTCTCAACATCGAGTTGGTTAGGAGGCCATAATAATTTCCTGGGGATAGCCTACCTTTCTGTTGGCTCGTCTTTTATATTTGTTGCCTTTCTCTTCCTGTTGCTTCATATACAAAATCCAAGGTAAAATTTGTAAATGTGCGGAAACTCATGCTTACAATTTTTACTATGTTAATGCTGCTGGCTCACTGATTCTTCTCTCTTTGCTGAAACATTCTTTTCATGTCATTGTTTTAGGACGAAGATCCCCTTTTTTCTCTTGAGGACCAATTATATGGTTGTTTCATCATTGTAAACTAACTTCACAATACCAAAATTGTCATTTTGGAGCTCTGGTCCTTGGTTTATGCTCTAATTGAAACTATGTGATGTCCACTGGGTTCTTGTATATGGCTACATGTAATTTCTGTAAAAAACACAAAAAGGAAGTTAAGTAAAAATAGCCGATCTTTAAAATCTTTCCAGAGCAAGAATAATGTTAGTTGTGTGATATCAATTTATTTCTCAGTTATGTTATTATTACTTTATTTTGATGTTCTTTTTATTTCTGTTTTCCAGATCATATGTTGATACGAATAATATATCATGGAACTGGAAGCATGTCTCTGATTGAAGGTAGAGTAACGTCTTGATTGTGCTTTTAATTCTCATTGTGATGTCAGAAAAAATTATTAAGTTTTTATCTGGAAGATGAGTCATATTTAAGATCTTAAAATAACTGTCTGTACGTATGCTCAAACGTAGGATGCTCGTTGATGATTACAATAAAACTGAATTGAGTTAAAAAAGAGTTGCATATGCAACTGATGAACTATATACCCTACATAGAAGAATACACGTAACCTAGGATAGCAGAAATATGTCTGAAAAAGAACTCATACTTGAAAGCCTGCTACGTTATCTGCTATTCTTATTTGAATTAAAAAAGATCTTCACTGTGTGACTTCTATCTTCTCTTTCGTCCCATCTTTCGTATAAAACACTGCAAGGATTATTGTCTATAGATATATAAGAAACTCATTGCTTTCTCCCTGCATCATCAGTCATTTGCTTTGTCCGTCTCCGTTCATTTATGTTCTTGAAATCCCTTTGTTGTCTGCCTCTGCTGCTGCTCCTGCTGCAGGGTCGTATCTCTCTTTCCCGTACTGGGAGCTTCTGCGGCCGTTGAAATCTTTGAGAAGGGCAAAGAGAAATGGGAGTTGGAATTATGCTTGACGAAACATTTCCTACATATTAGTACAAAACAGAGAGGAAACACTTATAATTGAGTCTTTGCTCTGTGCTTTTAATCTCAAATGATGGATAATTTTGTTGTATCAACAGGTATAGCTTGACGGGAAGGGCATCGAGCACACCTTGCCGGCAGCATCCATCTTCTCCAATCCTTCCTCGGCTATCGTCTCGAGCTTTGGCGCGTTCGACGCTTTCTGAGGGAAGATTATTGGTGCTGGTGCAACCTCAACCCAGTTCTCATACCTCAATTGCTTTCTCATCTTTGTTGTGCAGCACCCAGAAATTCTATAGAGAGATAGAGGGATTCTTGTAGGGGATGTGAAGAAGAAAATGATAATGATGATGGAAAAGTGGTTTTTCTTGTATTTATGTAGGTAGGGAGAGGAGAGAGAAACCCTTGGAGGACTAGTTATTGAAAAATTACTTGCATATATGAAAGAAACCATTGGAGGACCTCGAATGGTGGAAACCAATGGGAGAATAAAATGCCAGGTGTTTGGTTTTCTTGATTGTTGTTTACTAATCCCTTGATGCATTAATCCCTTTTGAAATGTTCAATTTACTATGTGGAGTATTATTTATAGTGAATTCCGGAAACACATGCACTAAGTTTCAAGAGGAAAATTACTACATAGATTCAACAAAGTTATTGAACAATTTTCAAATTATATTCGACTAATTCGTGATCATGGATATCTCGACATAAAAATTGTTTGCTGGTCCGGTGTAATATTATTCTTGTGTTTTTCTCTTCTTGGTCTGATAGTAAAAATTTGGGGGGCACAAGATAAGCTATTTCAAATATAAAAATGTTGGAGGCAGATCAGCTATTTTAAATCTACTATTATTATTGCATTAAAATTTGTTTTGAGATCGTCTTACTAGTCAAGATCCTAATCTATCTCATATTTTGTTACTTTTTATCACTACAAAAATGTTGGGATATGCATTTAGATTAAAAGTCTCGATCTATAATTTCATAATGGGATGGTTTCATACATCACGAGCCTGGACCCCCTCTAAACCCTTATATAATTATTATATGAGTCTGGTCTACGGTCTTCCGGTCAAGATTCATTACATATGATATGAGCTTAAATTCGAGTGATATACCAACAAACTCTTGTACATGCATAAACATATATACTTTATATATGTATTGATAATTCTAAAATAGAAGATGTAGCTCAAGAATGATAAAACTAAACAAGGAACAAAAAAAAGGGAAATGATCTAAACATAAAAGAGAAGGTAAGTTTATCCAAAGATAGACGAAGACGGCGGCAAGTGCACTAAACTAAAAGGCAAAGCTAAAGGTGAAGGAAGGCACGGCCTTTCCTTTGATTTTGCAGAGAACACATCATGTAACAACACTTGCTCATTTCCAACATCAACTCATGAGATGAGAGCAGCAGCAGCGACTCCTCCTCCTCCTCTTCGATTATGGCGTCGAGGGTCATGTCAAGGCGGAGTCGGGACACTTGAATATATGGAGGTGGTGCAACTGCTGAAAATGGAGCTAGATTTCTTGAGTGAAGAGATTTGGGAGGGATTCTGTGGATTGATGAGGAAGACATGATGATAGAAGCTTTGTGTCTTATTTCCTTCTACTTTAATGTTTGTTTCTTTAATGAGTTCAACAAGCTTATATATATATATGT
Organism: Salvia sclarea; assembly: GCA_036873715.1. Lineage (NCBI taxonomy): Eukaryota > Viridiplantae > Streptophyta > Magnoliopsida > Lamiales > Lamiaceae > Salvia > Salvia sclarea. The sequence goes on along the minus strand of JAYJMF010000036.1, from coordinate 1,141,510 downwards.
GTGTGTGTGTGTGCAGAGTGGTGGCTGAAGGGACAGGGCAAACGCGGATCTATAATTTTGAGGGTGAGCGCAGAAAAATAGTTTTGGAGGAGCTAAAATTGAAATTTAAAAATAGTATAGAATCAATCTTCTATACAATGGTTTGCAAATCATGCATGGATAGTGCAAATTTCATAGGCTATTTGAGAATGCCTCCCTCGTTTAGGTCAATCACTCTTCTATACAAATAACTTGCAATGGATGAGGTACCATGGTAGGCTGTTTAGAATGTGTTGTATATGAATAAATTCTACTTTCATACAATAAAATCCATTTTCGCAGTCAAATTATGATCTTGGATGACAAATTCACAAAATCTAGAAAAATATCCAAATTAATATAACAAAACCACATGTTAGAATTAGAAGTGGAAAATGGATAATTGTTCCGCTTTGAAACTGAACGACCGAAAACGAAACCAAAATTGAAATGTTAATTAGTTAATTATTAGAAGGTTATATATAGTAAATTATAAAAATGTCATATTTTCGTTATCAGAAAAGATAAAAGTGTCCACTATATTGGGAAGTGATGGAAATTATTTGATGTATTAAAATCAAAGCAAATGTTTAAAACGAAAAATAATAATATTAATTTGGCATAAATGTATAACTGCTCACGAAAAGTCATAAATGATGATTAACAAACACATCATTCTCTTTTAAGTGCAAACAACAAAAGAAATGTGCAAAAATATTTCAAATGTAAATAAAGTTGAATTTGTACCTCCTCTGGTCCTTGCCGACCATACTTCATAGATCTGGTCCAGACTACAAACGTGATGAAATTTGACTCAAACGTAAATTAAAATTATTGAATTCTAACATAACGACTTCACCCCTAATAATTTTAGTTTCAAGAAAAAGTACTCCATATGATATATGGAAATTGAAATTGCTACATCTTATCTTAACTATAAAAAGGTGGAGTTATTATTAAAGCGTTCCAAAAATGGTGTGAAATTAAAGAGGTGTATAGTATTTCAAGGGTATTTTTGGAAATTTGAAATGTGGATGAGTCTCCTAGAAGAAGCGGCGGAAATTGACCGGAAAAGGTGGCGTGTCCGGTCTCTATCGATTATATATCGTCGTTTTCTTATTACCTTCCAAAATAGTTCTTTTTAAAGATCGATATCACAACATGTTAATATACCTTTTTTTTCCTTCTTAATTTTACAAAATTTAATTCCCTGGCTTGCACGGCGCACGTGATGGCTATGCTTCAATACATGGGGTTGCGATATCCCTCTCTCTCTCTCTCTCAACAAATAAATTCGATTGATATATCAAACAAGTTGTATAAATAAATTAAGATAATTCAGACGCGTATATTCGGATCACACACAGTCAAGCACTAGGAAACTTATAAACATAAATTTGAATCTAAATATAAATGCAATTTTTATGATCTTAATCTTCCAAATAATCACTACAAGAATTTTGAAAAGGAGCTACGACAACATGCATGTTATAGCCTAAAAATTATAATGTTAATTCCAAAATGACGGTTGAATTTACCAATATTTTTTTTTTAAGAATTGAATATATCAAAGCGTATGTATAAATAGAGGGCTGGCTAATTAATTCAAATTTCCAAAAATTGCCTTTTTATATATGCAAGAATTTCACTTGACTGTGAAATCGTCTAATAAATGTTTGTAGCTCAATAATAGCTGTCGAGGCCGCCAGGCTGCTCTGTGTGAAATGAATTTCTCGATCTTAATTCAAAGTCAAAAAGTTCGCTTTTGTTTTTTCCCCCATATATATGCAATTTAATTTACAAATTTATGAATATATATAAATGAGAGGTTCAATTGAGAACCCTACTTAATTTTGAGAACTAAGAACCAATTTGGATGGCTCATCTTATCTTATTAACGAATGAGATTAATTTCTTAGTTGAATTCACCAGGGTTCTAATCCCAGTGCGAACAAATTTTTTTAATTTTTTTTAGTGTAGTGACTTTCCCAACGAATGCAGTAACTTTACACGTCGAGTGCAATATAAAGTTACTGCACTCGACGTGTAAAGTTACTATATTCACCGAGTAATGTCACTGCATTCAAAAAAATGAAAAATTCGTTGCATTAGACATGCAAAGTTACTATATTCGCCAAAAAAAAACCACTGCATCCAAATGCCTAAAGTGGTTCTTAGTTCTCATTTTAAAATGTGATTATTAGAATAACCATTCCCTATACAACTATTATAGTAAGTACAGTACGTAAAGGCTCAACTACTGTAAGTCTGTACTATTCCCTCCGTCCCAGCTAGTTAGAGGCAAAACTTTTGGGCACAAAATTTAAGAGTTAAAAAGTAGTGTAAGTAGTCATAAGAATATATATTATTTAAAATTTTGTGTGTAATAAAGATGTCTTAAAATAGAAATGACTCTAGCTAGTTGGGACGGCTTTAGGGAGGACGTGCGCAGCGGAAACGGCTGGGGGTCTTTGGATTTGCGTCGTTTGGGTCCTTTGGCGCTGGCGGAACGCGTTCATTTTTTAAAACAGAACATGGGATTGGAAGAGAGTGGAAGACGAGATTATGTGTCGGTTCTGGAGTTGGTTGGAGTCGAAAGCAGGAGGCGCTCGGGTTTCGAATTTCTTGAGTTGGTCGTCGATTCTGAATGAATGCATATATCTTTGTTTATTTACTGGTCTTCCCTGGATAGTAGGCAACCGCACATTTCCTTTCCTCCATGTATTGTGTAGGTCCGACGCCAAATAACTTTATTTTCAACTTGCACATGAGGAATTCAGGGAAGATGGCGACACGCTCGTTGTCTATTAATAATGTTAGCCGCAAAAACGCTTAGGGTTGGACTTGCTCCTAACTAGGGTATGATTGTGCACATATATAGCAAAATACTAAAAGCAAATATGTATCGAAGTGAACAACTACATATGTTGTATCTACAAATCATCAAATTAATATATATATATATATAGCACATATGATTCCATAACATACAATAAAAATAAGCCAGTATATTTTTCGAGTTGAAATTCAATACTACTTAGTTTTTGTTTTCGAAAACTAGATATATATGATACTACTTTTTTATGTATCTACTAAAAATACTAGCAAAATTTAACTAATGAAAAAAATATATACAGTAGCTAGCGTACATTTATATGGAAAAGACATACATCTGTAGATAAATAACTAAAATTTGCAGAAATCATGTTTGGTCAAGGAACTCCCACTTGTCACATGTAGGCTACCTGAAGTTTCCTGTATGCTAGGCCAAGTAGAAATGTCTTTGTCAAAGTTTAATTCTACCTTTTGGATTTGCACTTATATATAAAAGTTATAATGGTTTTTTAACAATGAGCTAGTAGACTAAGCATTATAAAATACTTGCATAAGATATATGAATACATGTATTTTATCTATTTCTTTTAATTCGATTCGAAATTGGTTCAAATGAATCTATACATATATAAAAGTAAAATCACAACAAAAAATATTTTCCCTCCAAAATAACATTGAATGATTTCATTAAATCCTTTAACAAAATATTTAATACATTAATTCAACTATTAATTAATTACTTATTCATCATATA
>JAYJMF010000036.1:1122230-1137803 GCA_036873715.1 Salvia sclarea | reverse complement strand
AATTAATACTCTTGTAATCTCTCTTGCATACAAGCAATAAAGGCTCTCTTTCTCGCTCCGTGGACGTAGATCTATTCTAATAGATCGAACCACGTTAAATCCCTCATGTTCTCTTTGTGCTCTCATAGCTTATTAATTACCTCACGAAAATATACTCGAACAGCCTAATTTTACTAATTTGCACAGAGCCTCTTTTAAGTTTGCAACGCCACTGAAATTCAGATACCCTTAAACATCCGGCCAGATATCATCTCTAATTGTTTTATATAGATAATTTAAGAAGTATATATATACAATCAAGCAAGATTTGTTGCCGGATTTGAGGCTCAACAAATTAGGTTGAGGTGGGGATATACAAATTAGCTAGCGTTTTATGGTAGACGAAGATGCGGCGGTGATGGTTCATGCATGTATATCACTGGCACTCATTTTATTCATGATTGGTTTCTTTTTGGGTAATTATTTATTTCAAATGCAAATGTGGACTCTTTTACAAGACATGTAAGCATCGGAACGGAAACTCACCCAAGGACATTAAAAGAACAAATATTAAACTTTAGACAATTTTATAACGATATAATAAAAATGGGATATAAACTTACTCAAAAATTTACACTATAAGTAAGGTTTTACCAAAACCACCCTGAAATTTGAATATTGATTTATCAACCATCAGAATCAAATGCGAAATAACAATTATATATTCTAATGAATTGGTTATAAAAAACCACATATACAATAGAACTAAAATACTAGAAATTGAAATGGAAGGGAAATTATGAAAGATTTGTTTTGTATATAAAAAAAAGTGAGTGTGACCAATAAAAAGGACAGTAGACCCACCCCGGGTGATAATTAGCATTTGCACAAGGCATCAACTAATCAGGCTATGAAGGATAAATAAGAATGATAATAAGATATTCCTACCAGAGCAGTTCCAATTATGATATGTGTGTAGAAGTAGAATAGCATGACATGTATATGTCACATGAATGTAACGACACTGTAGAAATTAGAATAGCATTACACAGGACACATATACATTGTATATTTGTATATATGCATGCAATAATAATAGTGTAAAATAGCATAACACGTATCACATATATATTACATGCACACATACTGTAGATTTCAAGAATACGAAATAGAACACAAAATTCCTGGATCGATATGATCAAATGCCTGCGAAATGTAAGATTGAAGCTGCTCAACGAAACGTAGTGATATGCATGCATGATATCTCAAGGTATGTAATTAATTAATCAACTTTTAATTTTGTTTTTTCTCCAAAATTTAAAATACAGATCGAGAACAAGTTATTAACAATCATTTGTCCACCATCCCTTTTACGAGAAAGGAGATCACACAGATGGAAGATCCAAAACCTCGTATCAAGATCAAAATCAAGTTCGAAAAGATCGTAACATGGTATAAGGTACCATTTTCTTATAGCTAGGGTTGGTTGTTCTTCAAATTATGGTCACTTCCTCAAAATTTGAATTTTATATTGTTTGATTGAAATCCTAGAAAGCAATTAAATCACACTCTTAATTTCCATCATTCTCCACTCTTTCCCGCCATGGCGGAGAAAGAAATTCAGATCTCGGAAGGTGCCGGCGGCGGCGGAGTCTCCTCCGGCGTGGATCGATCTGCCGCTGGATGTGACGGCGGATATCCTGCACAGGCTGGGGGCGGCGGAGATGCTGGAGACGGCGGAGAAGGTGTGCAAGACGTGGCGGAGCGTGTGCCGTGATAGGAGCATGTGGCGTGTGGTGGACGTGAAGAACTCAGGGTCGTGCTATGATACGCGCCGCCTCGGGAGCATGTGCCGCCGCGCCGTCGACAGGAGCGGTGGGGAATTGATGGACATTAATATTGAGTATTTCGGCAATGATCAACTCCTCACCTATATTTCCCTAAGGTTAATTACCTTTTTTCTTCTGTTAACGCTCTCTACACTCCAGAGGATAAATATCACACACATATATTTCATTTCATATTATTAGTGTTTGAATACCTCAATTCCAAAAAAAAAAATGGAAGTTTTTTCTTGATAAAGGCATTTGATTTTCTGGTATTTTAGAGTGTGATTGTGTGTGTTTTCTCTACTATTGCATAAATCTCATTATTTTTGTTAAATCTATAATTTTTATTGAATTTTTCGAATTCATATGGTATCTGCACTTCAAACATAAAGGACTTTTGTCAAAATTGTTCTATATATTGTCAACAACCTTTTAATTATTCCAATATATATTTGTTTGTCAGAGTTGACTAATTATAGTTGATAGAATAGATCTTAATTTTGTGATACGATGTTGGTAATGTTTTGACAGATCGAGTAAGCTGAGACGTCTCCGGCTGTCGTGCTGCAAGAATTTGTCGGGGAAAGGGCTGAGCGAGGCGGCAAAGAGCTTCCCACAACTAGAAGAGTTGCACATCTTGTTCATGAACCAAATCGTAGTAGAAGACGTCGAGGCCATCGGCCTTGCGTGCTTCAGCTTGAGGTCTTTTACGCTCATCAAACACGATGCCATTTCCGGAGTCGGAAATGGCAACGATTATTTAGTAGCAATTGCAAAAGTCATGCCCAATTTGGTTCATCTTCGCCTTGGCTTTTTTGGATCTACCATCACCAATAAAGGATACCAAGCCATTCTTGATGGTTGTCCACTTGTTGAATCACTGGTGAGAAATCACATTGCGTTCCTCATTATTTTTAATCTTAGTTTGCATGCGTCGGAAATCTTTCCTTGTTTGGTAAATTTATATTATATATTATGTTGATTTTTAGTTCAGAATATGTTCGACTAGAAAAGAAAAGAAAAAATACAAGAGAGCTTGATGAATTTTGCTGACGATATCCTTTGTTTTAAACAAGTGCTCAATTATGGATGGTTGTTGTCTATATCTTAGAAATTTCAGATGTGAATGAAGAACTGAAATTGCTTATGTTCGTAGTTTCTTATTTAATTTGGTATCTGCAAATCATTATTTGTTGAATTGAAAACGCCATGTGTTCGTGAATAAAGGTCCGAGTGCGATTTTGTGACTGCTTCTTTAACATTCTAGAATTTAATATATAATAATTGTGCAAGTTTGACAAATTTCAACTGTGTCTTGTGTAGATATGCTGGTAGTCTAATTTGGAAAAGTTGAGTAAGTTCTCATCTGATTATGGTAATACTTCTCCTTATGCTCTAATATTTGTTGAATTTTGTATTTCAATATCTAATTCTAAAGCCTTTTTGTTCTTTTCCTTTTTTGTTGTTTTGATGAAGTTTTATCTTAATAGGCTCCTGTGATCTACAAAATGGGGTGACAAAGGTTTCAAGAAGAGGCTGATGTGAGAGAAGCCTTTGACCATATATATTGGTTGGTATCCACAATCGAGTAAATTCGATATATGCAATTAAAATGCGCCTAAGAAATAGGCGAACTTGAAAACTATGTTCATATAGGACCAATTGGATATTATATAAATTTTATTCAGATACATTGGATTTAGATTTTTAGTTACATATAAAGTATACCAATGCAACTAATGAATTAGAATAACGGGTATATAAATTAAAAATGAATAAGATCTATCTATGTACTCATATACGTGTAATCAATCTAAAATTATTATAAGCACATTGCAAGAACTGTAATCATATGAACAAGATAATATTTTTGACATTAGCCAGCTTAATTATGATTTACCTATGACGACTAATTTCATGGGGAATGCATGGTATCATAGGGATGGGGCCATTAAATTCGTGGTGACACGTACATTTTCTTTTTTGATTGGAAGTGGGAGAACTTAGAGTTTGAACCCAAAAGTGTCTTAAGACATCATATTATAAAATAGAGGTCATATTGCTTGGTGTCCCGGAGAAATTGTACATAAATTTTTAGTTATACGAGATATTTGATTTTTTTGAAAAGTCAAATAAATATATAAATAAAGTGAGTATAGGGAATACTGAAATTCCTTACAAAGTGAATCAAATATATTGGAAATTCATTTGAGCACACACAGAATACATTTAAGAGAAAAGGAGCACCAATTATGAATAAAATAAACAAAAGATGAAGAGAAAGAAACTTGAATCTATTTCCATGAACTGAAGTTAATTCCTTCCATAATTTTCTCAACCTATGGATTGATTCCTTTTAATATAGCATCATTTTTATCCTTTTAAATACGCCAGAAAACACACTGCCAAATAATATTCAAAATCTCCTTGATACTCGTTCCTCTTTGAACGTGGACGAATTGTGGAAAATGGCCTCAAAGAATTATAACCCACCATTTTGGATTCCAAACCATTTAAAGCATTTTTCCCAAATGTCATATAAGAAATTACAAAAGCATATATAAGATGATCAATATCTTCTACTAAATAAAGACACGTAGTGCATTTTCTATCACAATCATCAATATAATAATATCCATTTTCATTCAATTGTCTTTGTTGGGGTTCGATTTCCTACAAATGGCCTTCCATAGAAGCAAAAAGAAGACTTTACTTGAAATTACTTTGCACCACAAATTTCTCAATAAAGTATCCATCTCCTCTATTGCATTAACCTTCCTTTTTTGCTCAAATATTGCATTAACCTTCTTAAAAAGGCATTATACATCAACTTCGTATGTACTAATTTGTCACTAATAACTAGGGGCGGTAATCAGGAACCGGTTTCGCGGGAAAACCGCTACCGGACCGGTACCATCCTGGGAATCGGTTCCCGAGTAACGGAAAAGTCGATACTAATTTCGGTACCCGGTATGAATCTTAGCCAAATTTTCGGTACTCGGTGAACCGGTACCGTACGAGGGGTACCGGTTTAAATTTTAAAATTCAATTTAATTTCTAATTTTTAATTTTAAAATTTGTTTTATGAATTGAAAAGTAGGAAAAAAAGTTATGTGTTGAAATGGTATTTGAAAATAGTGTTTGTTATTTGTTGAATTTGTATTAAAAATTGAAAAACATGAAAAATATATGTCAAATTAGTGTTTGAAAATTGAGAGAAAATTAAAATATATATATATATATATATATATATATTAAGAAAATCGGTACCTTAACCGGTAGAACTAGTTGAGGTATCCGGTACGATACCGGTACCATCAAAACTGTTTTTTCCAATACCGGTTAACCGATTTTTCCCACCCCTACTAAATACAAACGTCAAGATGAGAAATTGGAAGTGAAGATTGAAATAATTAAATAAATAAATAAGTTACTGAAAAGCATTTTGCACATACTCCTAGCGCTAGAGCTAGGCACAAGTAACAATCCATGGTGTACCTCAAGTGACAGCTCTTTTAATTTTAGTTTCAATTTGAGCAAGCAAGAAATAAATAAATAGGAGTATTTATTCCCATATTTAAGGAGGCCAGTACGACGCCGTTAGTGACCATCAAATGAGCTGACATGGCAGCTTTTGAGAAAAATCTTAATTAGATGTGCTTTGCGTTGTTGTACTTGTACGTTGATTGATTGTACCTCACCCTGCTTCTACATGTTTGTTACGCTCTCTATTCTGATTGGTTTTATGGTATCGACCGTGACATACAAAGATATAGAGATTGTTGCGTGGTTTTATACTTATTGAACAGCTTTATTCAACTTTTGGGGAAAAAACATGGCAAAGATTTTTATTTTATTTTTTGAGAAAGGAAACCAATTTCATAAATTTACAAGGCATATATGTAGTTACAAAATTTTCTATAGGGCCAACCCTCTTTCCAAATCACAACAAAAGCTACACTAGCAAGATTGTGAGCCGTCTAATGCCTCAGTTGTGAATCGACGTGGGACAAATAGGACTTCAACGCCTTCTCAAATTAGGCGTCGTTATGTTTATATATGATCATTATTAATTGTCTAGCTTATATATTTTCAACATCTACTTTTATTAAGTCAATGTGGTCGATCAAATAATAATTTGAACGGAACAGAAGATTATACATTAACGTCATGATTATTGATTTTTTTTAACCGAAATATCTCAAATTATAAATAATTTCAAAAATACTCAAATTATTGATCTTTAGAACCTATATAACACGAATCATACATAATTGTAATTAAATGTTCAAATCGTCGTATTACTAATAAAAATTTCAAAAAAAAATCAATCTCTGTGATGAGATTTTTTTTTGCCTTATTTGGGAAAAGGAGATGGTGGGATTTGAATCATGAATTTTACTCTTATAAGGAGAAGGTCATACCGCTTAGATGTCTCCGAATAGATATGAGAAGATAAAATTGCTTTCTAAACTTTTTTGTGGTGTACATTAACATAAGTTGGGAAAAGCCATTTCTGTCATGAAAATTAGTAACTTGTCTTATCATATAGACTTCGACTTATTGCAGAAAATACTAATTACATTAAATAAAATGCGGTAAATATCAATTTTAAAAATGTCTTTTAAAATATACTAGTTCATACTTTCATCGCAGTTCATTCAATATCTATTCTACCAGAAATAATTCAAATATATTTTGATCTCATTTTTCATCTCGAGAAATGAGGTGGCAGCTTCTTCATAATTATAGATACCTACGTGTCAATTAAAATCTGGACAAATGAAATAAATTATGCATTGCCACAACGATAGAAGAAGAGATTTCGTATTTACATTATTAGAGCGGAAAACTTCCAAGAAAAAAAGACTTTAAATATCTTCGTGATTCCTTCATGATTGAACCATTCATTTCTTCACTTTTTGCCTTCGATTTGAAGTCAAATCCTTCTCTAGCCCTACCAACCAACTTAATAATGCATACGTAGTATATAAACTAGTGGCTATATTGCACGGAAATTTATATAATGATTAAATAACTTAGATTTAATACGCAAAAATCTTGAATTTTCATTCTTTTTTATATTTTTCTATTTCTTTTTTCTTGAGTTGTTAATTATTGATCTTTCACAATTTTGGTTCAGCCCTCGATCTTTAAGTCAGGGGTTCAACCTATCCCAAACTAAATTTTTGATCCTTTCTTTGTTTGATCAAATAAAAAATAACATATCCACATGTAAAATTCATGTAATCTTCCAATGAAATTTCATATACTACTTCCCACGCTGTTAAATAAATATTATTTCCTCCGTCCCACAATTGTAGAAACATTTTTCCTTATCCGTCCGTCCCACAAGTGTAGAGACACTCCTTTTATTAAAGTACTTTACTTTTTTTTTATCTTCACATTTTTATCTTATTTACATACACTTCCAAAATCAATATTTCCCTCCTTTTTCTTAAAGTAACTTTCTCTCCCCACTCAATACTACAATTATTTCAACTTTATTAAAACCCGCGCCACTTCAAAATGTCTCTAAACTTGTGGGAGGAGGGAGTACTACAAATATTAATATAGAACAAGAGCATACATACTCCCTCCGTCTCATTAGTAATGACACCTTGCTTTTGGGTACGGAGATTAAGAAAATGTTATTTTTTATGTAAAGTGGTGTCATTACTAATTGGACTAACTGAAATAGCAAGTGTGTCATTACTAATGGAACGGAAAGAGTATTTGATAAAGGACAAATAGTCTATAAATTGCTGAACTTTGTTCAAATTCTCATTTTGCATACCAGCTTTAAAATCCGCGTGTAAATTGCTCAACTTTAAATTTAGTACTCCCTCCATCCCTTAAGAGTATGCATTTTATTCCATTTTGGGTCGTCCCTTTTAGAGTATGCATTTTCCTTTTTTGGAAATGACTACTTTTTTGTGGGTCTCATTTATTCTCTTACTTTAATATTTATTTATATTATTTTTACACTTTCCAATACCTTTTTGTGGGACCCATTCTCCACTAACATTACTTTTACCTTTAACAATACTTTCTTGTGGGACCCATATTCCACTACAATTCAAGTCAACTACATTTTATTAAAACCCGCACCGGTCAAAACTATGCATACTTTTAAGGGACGGAGGGAGTACAATTATTTCTGCTAATTATTTCCTAAAATCGTGTGCCAAAAAATATGGGTCAATACAAAAGACTGGAGGGAGTATAACTTTGGCTAACTTTTCAAGAGAAAAAGTTTCTATTTTGGAACACGAGTAGTTAATAATGGAACAAAACGATTCAAAAATGAATACTACGATTCATTAATAGTGGGAATTGGGACGGATGGAGTACATGAAGAATCAAAATTGAGCTCGTGAAATTATTTGTCTTGAATGTATATATATTTATTTATCGGATATAGTATCTTATATTTCTATACTATTTAATGTAAATTTTGAAAACTCAAGTAAGTTTATGCATGTCGAACTACTAGATAAATAAAGTTAGATGTTAGACTCAATAATAGATCAAAAATATTTGAGTATAATAGTATTCGGTTTGGCTTAATTCAAATTAGGTCTTTTTACATGTATATATAAAATATATGTGTGCAAATAGCCATAGCCGTGTATTTATTTTAATTTATTACTATCTTTAACATGTTAGTTAGTGTTGGATAAATAGGTGTAGAATATTAACAGTAGTCAAACTATTTAATTGTGTATAACTCCATCTTCTAATAAAAGTACAATAAACCTAAGTAAAAGAGTATTATGTGAGTCAAAAGTTGGTAAGTGTAGTCCACAATATAATTTTATATTTCTGATGAATTGTTATAAAACATTGATATCTATGTAAATTATTGTATACATGCTTATGCTAGAACTAGAATTAAATTTTATTTTGAACAAAGCAAAAATGTGTTTTTGCGTGTCAATTACGAATGCATCAAAGTTTAGTGATACATTCATTTTCTTTCTATGGATGCGTAGTTAATTGGGTTTTTAAAAAAGGTATAACTTTAGCAATATAAATAAATGCATAACTTATTATAAATCTTAATATTTGCTACTCAATTTAATATATATACTACATCATAGATATTATGAGACCCTTACATGCTTGTGATCTAAGTTAAATTGATAACTATAGAAATGCAATATATTCACATCAATGGTGTGGAATTTATCATAAAAAATAGTTACATAATGAAATCAATTGAGTAGTTCTTGAATTTTGAGTATCTCACACTCCCAAATGAGTTTACTCAAGTAAATCAATATAAAATCACTAAATTACATCTTCTTAAAATATCCACATCCTCACAAAAAAAAAACAAAACAAAAACTACTATCATATTTTATTATCAAATAACACAAACTAGTGCAGCCCACGTAGGTCCGACCTACCTACAAATTGAATAATCATTACAACCTATAACTAAAATTTCGATCTTAAATGTCAATAATCATAACTTAGAAAATAATAATGTGTGGATAGCAACTTCCACATGATTGAGATAGGGAAAGTAAAGAAGTAAAATGGGGTGATTAGATTCACAAATATTGAGGTGATTGGCCTCTCCACTAAATTGGTCATTTATATTTTATTTTACACATATATATAAATTAGAGTGACCTATCAAATATAGTGATCCACTAAATCGAATAATTTACTTTTTTTAAATTCTAATATTAACCATAAAGTTTTAGCAATATAAAGTTGTAAAATGCATTTTATGGCCCAAAAAGAAAGCCCATTACTATTGTGGGCCTAAAATTGGGCCATTAAAAAAACTGCAACGAAATTTTATCTGAATGTAGTTTTGCTGAGGTTTTCATAGCGGGAGATTTACTGCTCACTTTCTCTCTCCAAATTCAAATTGAATTCCTTTTATAAATTTATTGCTCTCGCAGTTTTAGCTTTCATTTTGGATCTCTCGCTCCTCTTTGTTCGTAGCGATTCTGTGTTCGAGTTAATCGGTAATGACTCTAATTTATGCTTTTCAATTTTTAATTTTCAGTTGTTGTTGTTGTACAGATTGAGTTTGTTTTTGTGTTTGATCTCTTAATTCGTATTCTGCTATACTAGAATCTATGCTGTTAACCGTTAATAGATTTCAATTTTTGATTTTCAATGTCCGATTTGTTTCTTCTTCTCGCGTTTTTTCAGTTGTTTGTGCATTTGAATTCATTTTCCTTTGCTGCATTTGTCATTTCTGAGTTGAGTTTTGGGGTTCAGTGATAGTTATCAGTCGCAACTTTGTTTGTGTTGGACTTTGTATGCAGTTTGTAGCTTTTTTTTTTTTTGTTGGTTTTTGATTTTTTAGGTCAGAGTGATAACAGAAATGAATTTCTTTTAGGTTGTTTTGACATGGAAGTTCCCAATTTATCTGTGAAATTGTGGCCTATTTCTCAAAGCACAAGGCTGAAACTTGTGGAGCGGATGACGAAGAATCTCGTAACTCCCTCGATTTGGTCTAGAAAGTATGGTCTGTTGAGTCAGGAAGAAGCCGAGGAGGATGCCAAGCGAATCGAGGCTGCAGCATTCGCTGCAGCGAACCAACAATTCAGGAAGGAGCCGGATGGAGATGGAAGTTCAGCGGTGCAGTTGTATGCGAAGGAATCTAGTCGCCTCATGATTGATGTTATCAAACGAGGCCCTGTCGCAAAAGCAGATGCAGAGCTTGGCATTTTGGATAAAATCAAAGAATGTGATGGAACTACTTTCGATATATCAGGAGATCCGAGGAAAGTAATCAGTGGAGACGAGGCTGAGATACTGTTGAAACTCTTGAAGGAGCCGGGAAGGAGATACACGAAGATATGTTTTAGTAACACGAGTTTTGGGCGTGAGGCAGCACTTGTCGCTCAGCCTATTTTGACATCCATGAAGGATCAATTAACTGAAGTGGACCTATCGGATTTTGTTGCTGGAAGGTCTGAAGATGAAGCTCTAGAAGTCATGGAACTGTTTTCGTCAGCACTCGAAGGTGCTAAACTGCGCTCTCTTAACCTGTCGTACAATGCGTTGGGCGAGAAGGGTATCAGGGCTTTCGATGCACTTTTGAAGTCCCAGTCTGAATTGGAGGAGCTTTATCTGATTAACGATGGCATCTCGGAGGAGGCTGCAATGGCCGTGCATGAGTTGATTCCTTCCACGGATAAACTAAAGGTTCTTCAGTTTCACAACAACATGACTGGAGATGAAGGGGCAATAGCTATAGCTAAAATAGTGAGTAAATCTCCCCTTCTGGAAGATTTCCGATGCTCGTCTACTAGGGTGGAATCCGAGGGAGGTATTTCCCTAGCTAAAGCACTTGAAGCATGTAGTCACTTGAAGAAGCTCGATCTGCGAGACAATATGTTTGGCGTTGATGCCGGGTTGGCTTTGAGCAAGGTGTTATCTGCATTTTCGAATCTATCTGAAATTTACCTCAGTTATTTGAATTTGGAGGATGAGGGGTCTATTGCTATCGGGAATGCCCTGAAGGAGTCTGCCCCGTCTCTAGAAGTCTTGGATATGGCAGGAAATGAAATCACTGCTAAAGCCGCTCCGGTTCTCGCTTCCTTCATAGCTTCGAAGCAGTTTCTTGCCAAACTAAACTTGTCCGAGAATGAATTGAAGGATGAGGGTGCGATCTTGATCGCCAAGGCACTAGAGGAGGGTCACGGTCAATTGTGCGAAGTAGATATGAATACCAATCTCATAAGAAGGGCTGGTGCAAGGTGCTTGGCCCAGGCCGTTGTAAGTAAGCCGAGTCTTAAGTTGCTGAACATCAATGGCAATTACATATCCGATGAAGGGATCGATGAAGTGAAAGATATATTCAAGAATTGCCCCGCCATTTTGGGGCCTTTGGATGAGAATGATCCAGATGGAGAGGACTATGACGAAGAAGGGGAGGAGCAAGAAGGTGATATAGAACACGACCTGGAATCCAGACTTAAGGGCCTCGAAATCAAACATGAAGACTGAGACGTGTGCAATACTGATTAGCTTAGAATTGCTTCTTCGTGTGTCGTTTAGGCTATTAGTATTATTTGTATGATTATTGACCAACTGGTGATTTATGTGTCGGTTAGAAATGATTTTCATCCTTTCCTAGGAAAAAACACTTAGCTCTTTGTATTTCCCAAAACTGCAGTTTGGTGAAGTTTGATCATTCTATGACTTTGTGTGGAATGGATCAAGCTTTTTGTAGCCAAGATTGCAACCCTTGAATTGCCAACTTTTATCAACTTGGCTCGATTCTATGTCATTTCCCTTCCTATATGTAGCGCTTCTGTATGCGTTTGATTGAGGATTTTGTGTTATGAATGTTATTTTATCATTGGCTGCTTTTCTAACAAAGGATTTTCTTCTAAGGGATCATCCATCTATAATTTTCTTGGCATATTGATAACAGTTATGAAAACTCGAAGAAGGGATTTGGTTTTGGCAAACTGCTGTTTTGCTGTACTTCGAAATCGAGTTCAACAGTTTCATTTTGGTAAGGTTTAGTGCTCAATATTGGTTATAATAGACTTGCTTTATTGCTTATGATCTTTTATTTATGCCTTTTGCTTCTTGTAGGCACTCTCATGAACACTTGCAGGTTTCCATGCTTTGTTAATAACATTGAACAGCAGGGGTGAAATTTTTGGAGCCATAATATGGTATATTTGCTTTTAAATGGAATCTGCATATTATATGCCAAATATCTTATCTTTGTGATATATGTTAATTCTGTTCATTTTGAAAAGCTAATTTATGTTCTACTCTGCAAATTGAAATGCTTTGTTTAGGAGGAGGCTTTGTATCCACTGGATTTGCAAGGGAAGAGATAAGCAGGGACAATGCAAGTACAGTAATATATTGAAATAATAATTTGATTTGCCACAAAAATATCCAAAGATTAGAGCATTCTACTTATTGCTTCTTTGGAAGAGTTGCAAAAAAATTGCTCACACAGCCCATGCTGCTTATTTACTGTTTATCGGGAAACAGTAATTATATTGTCACAGGTACTTTGAGTGCTGCTAGAATCTTGTCGTCTAACTCGAACTTAATCTCTTTCTTGTCTCTGCCAATCTTGACATACTCTTCGTATCGCTCCTTCAAGTCCTCCGGAAGGTTTGATGTAGCAGTCCACCCAAGAATCGCCTTTGCAGCTCGTGGCTCAGCGTAGAAATGCTGCAGTAAGCATACGAAACTCGTTAATGGCCTTCTTTTCTTAGCTTGTTTCATTGCTCTGCAGTTTGTATGCTATGTTTTAGTAGTAAGTAGTTAACGAGTTCAGCATACCATGTTGCGGAAGGGAAATGCTTTCTTTGCATCGACCCCAACTGCTTTCGGATCATAATGCACGATCTCCACGGGTAGCCCTGCTGCTTTCGCGCACAGCTTTGCCATCCCATCGAGTGTCACAGCGCGGTCACTCACGCAGTTGAAGATGTTGCCTTTTGCAGCGTCCGGGTTTTCCACAGCCGCAGTGAGCATAGACGACAAGTCTCTCACGTGGGAGATGTTGCTCAACTGCATCCCGGAGCCGGGGATCAGGACAGGTCTCCCCCTCACAATGCCTGCCAAGAATAGAGCGTATGAAATGCAGGTACGCATCTTAGCAGCGATATATACAAGATTGTCTACTTACGGTCGAAGAACCATTCCTCACAGTCCTTGTTGTTCCCCGAGCCAATCATGTACTGTGGACGGAACGACGCCCAGTTGTCGAACGTTTCTGACAGGTACTTCTCAACTAGAACATGACCAGCATCAGCTTTCACAGCATCCTACATTAGGCAAGATTTCTTCAAAAATTCTCACCTATTTCAGGTGTAAGTGTGTGAGATTGAGATTTTTCAAGAAATATATATATATATATCTCTATACCCCTTCAATGTGAGGAGGCTCATCTGTTTGCTTGTAAATCCCAGCACTGCTAATGAAGAGGAATTGCTTCACCCCAATGCTCTTGCTCCAATCTGCCACAGGCCTATATACATTCACAGGTAACGATCATATTTATATATTGACGAAATGTATCAAAATAGCAATTCTAAGATAATAAAGATAAAACTTGACCCGTTAATATATAAAGATAGAATATAACCTCTCATTTCACGAGTTGCACATGCAAATTCGTGAAATGACTATTTTCATACAATCAAGAATGTGGTATGAGATGCAAACCTCACAGCATCCAAGTCCTTGCCATTGTTCTCCAAAACCACATCAAATGTAGCACCTTCTAGAACCTTCCCGACGGCCGCCGGGTCTCCCCACACCGTCTTCCCGCCGGCGCCCACGATTTCCTGCCTCACACACCATCCATGTCACATCCACATCCACATTCACATTCACACTCACAACACATTTTTTTTTATTCCCTAAATTGAAGTAAGTTAGTTAGTTAGTTAGTTAGAGAAGTCTTAACTGAGAATCTGTTGAAGGGGGGCTTCTTCATCTTGTCGGAGGCCTCCTCGCCGACGGTGAGCACGGTGACGGCGTGGCCTCCGGCGAGGAGCTCCTTGGCGAAGTAGAAGCCGATGACGGCGTGCCCCCCGCTGTTGGTGTTGACAATCAGCACATTCTTCTTCTCAGCCTTGATGGTGAATGAGAGAGATGCAGCAGCAGCTCTTGCTCGAGTTTTCGAGGCGAGAGAGATGAGAGATGGAGAAATGGAGATTGATGATGAGAGAGATGAAGATGAAGATGAAGAAGAGAGGGAGAGACGAGAGAGAGGTGTGAGAGAGGGAGATGAAGATGAAGATGAAGAGAAGAAGAAGAGAGAGGAAGAGGTTGAAGCTACTACTGCAGTAGCCATTGCTGCTGCTGCTGCTTTTTCCTTTCTTGATGAAATGGAATAATTTGTAAGGAAGCAGATTTTTTGAATTTTATTTTATTTCAATCAAGGGGCGAATGGGGGAATTGGGATTTGATTTTGATAAATTGCTAAAAATCTTGTATTTTGTTTGTGGTCGTTTTCTCATTCATGATTGAAGGTGAAATATATGTGGTCGATAATCGAATTCTATAACTTTATCGATAGTTTTTTTTGGTTCAATTTAACATAAGTAGCAACTCATTTTTATCTTTTTTCATACCAAGTCAATTTACACACTTGATAAATAAGCTTTATTTTAATCGATCAACATCCAAATTTTTTTTTTTCCCAAGTAGTTTCCTTATCCTAAATGTGTGGTCTTATGCATCTATTTTTGCTCTTTTGGAGGGTCAAGCAATCAATTAATATTTGATATTTTTGCTGTTTTAATATATTAGTGTAATTTTTTTTTTCTTGTTATAGTTCGATAATAGAACTATTTTTAAAATAGTTGAACAACAAAGTGGCTGTAGTTTAGTGGTGAGAATTCAACGTTGTGGCCGTGGAGACCTGGGCTCGAATCCCAGCAGCCACAATTCATATTTTATTTTTGATAAATATTGATTATTTTGTTTTGTTTAAACAATCTCTATAATTTAATATATGTATCATGTAATTTGATGAACATTGTCTCACAATCTCATTGTTTTTTTTTGTTGGTTTAGGTAATTTTCATTGTGGCTTGAGCGGTTGAGCCCCTAACAAATTTTAAAACCAACTTCTTTTATGCCTTTTTTTTTTACTTTATGGCCAAAATCCCACTTATGCATATAATTTGGACTCAATTCATAACAACGTATTTGTCTCTCATTTTTCAATTTTTTCTATCTCCTTTTTGATATAAAAGGAAAGTATAAACCTCTCATAACAGTTTGATTTTTGCCACCACAACCC
>JAYJMF010000036.1:1104874-1120986 GCA_036873715.1 Salvia sclarea | reverse complement strand
TGCCGTTTTTGTGTAGCTTTTTTTTTTTTTTTTTTTTTTTTTCTTTTATCATTTCTTGTCTTCTATTTGTTTTCAAACTCAATATTTGTTTTGGTGAAACTTTAATTTTGTTTAGGTGAAATTAAATGTATATATTCTTTTATATTAATTGTGCGATTATTAAATTTAATTAATTTAATGAAGGGTCAATTTATTATGAAATAATATTACATAATATAAAAATAAAAAATAGAATATAGAGAGCTCCAAATATGAACATTGCCGCTGTAGGAAAAAAGTGACTGAAGCTTACAGAACTCCAAAAAGTGACAGAGAGCTCCATTTGGAGCTCGTTGCTGCGGATAACCTAAAATAATTTGGGCTTTTTTCTGGGGGGGTGGGGGGGGAAAAAACTTAGAGAGGGGCTATATTGCATGAGAACTATAATATTTGGCTATTTTGCATTTTCCCAACTCTTGACAAACTCAAAACCCTAAAAAACGAGCTGAAGCTGAGCAAGCGTAACCATTTCCGCCGCTATCTCGTTTCTCAAACCCTTATATCACCCCCTTTAAATTCTTCAGCTCCGAAGCTCAATCTCATCAATCTCCATGTTCATTTCTTCTACAGTGTCGCAGCAATTCTCACAAGCAGCATCCCACAACTAACAGTAGCTACCTCCAATAAAACCTTATTACTACTTCGTATAACTTCGCTAATTTCTAAATCTCCAATGAGGAAGAAATCCCAAGAATAGGAAGTGCCGTATGACACTTTAAAACGTAGTTTGCGCCGTCGTCGCTTCCATCCACCGCCGTCGATTCTTTGTCTATGTGGCATAAGGATCTTGCGCCGGTCGGTTGTGCCGCCGTCGCCGCTGTGTGATTGATTTGAAACGGGACTCTGAGGTTATTTTTTGCAATTTCAATTTTATATTCCTTTTTTTTTTTTTTAACTTCGCCTACGGTTCGATGCCACGTCGCCGGTAGCAACGGCGATGACCGGCGATGTCATGATTGAACCAAAATCGAACTCTTTCGTATCCTGATAGGAACCTGTGGATCGATCTTCACCGTTCATTCACGGAGCCGTTTTGTGCGATTACAGTTTTTCCTTTAAATTTTCAGAAATTTAAAAATAGCTCGATTTTTTTTCCTAATAGAGGTCTATGATGATGGAAACATATTTATATATCTGGAATTACCGTCTGAATTTATCTTGATGTGTTAGATCGACTATCTGAGGCCTCCTTGGCAATTGATTTATGAAAATTTAGGTTTTTCTTAGAATTTTAAAATATTTCTTCTGATGTTTTAATGTGTAAACTTACGGATCAATGCCACGTCGCCAGTAGCAACGGCTGTGATCGGCGATGTCATGATTGAACCAAAATTAACTTTTTGCATTTTGATAGGAATCTGTGAATCGATTTACCGTTCGTTTACGGAGCCTTTTTTGCGATTACATTTCTAATTTGTTTTCTGCTGCTAGTTTCAATTGCGACCTATGATGATTAAAAATATCAAATATTATGGAATTACCTTCTGAATTCTCTTGATGTGATCAGCAATCTGAGGTCAATTTATTACAATGAAAGTTTTTAAATTTCCAATTGGAACATAATACTTTGAATTTG
The DNA here is from genome assembly GCA_036873715.1 of Salvia sclarea. Taxonomy (NCBI): domain Eukaryota; kingdom Viridiplantae; phylum Streptophyta; class Magnoliopsida; order Lamiales; family Lamiaceae; genus Salvia; species Salvia sclarea. The sequence goes on along the minus strand of JAYJMF010000036.1, from coordinate 1,119,371 downwards.
CTTATACCATTAATTTGTCAACTTTTAGTCATCATATAACATTTCCAAAATCCTCAACGTATATGTTTCTTATTCTGTAATTTTACATGTTAAAAGGCTGTCATATAATAGCATCAGTTAATCGAAAAACGAAACATTCAATTCCCTTAAAATATAAAATTGATTTGAATTAATATAATCGGACTGTCAATTTACATGATGAATTTGGGCCTCTTTTGGGAGTTTGAATAAGACTGTACAACATGTATTTAGCTCGGCCCAGTTAAGGCCCAAATTTGTATGTGATTCCAACTTCCAAGCCAACCCTAGAAGATTATTGCTCACTATATATAACACTCCTTTTCATTTGTTATTCAAGTTATCCTTGCTTTTTTACTTCATCTGCTAAAACAAGAGATTCACAATTTTGTAGATCTAGTTCATTCGCTCCTTTTGAATCGCCAATGAGGAAGAAATCCCAAGAATAGGAAGTGCCGTATGACACATTAAAAACGCTGTTGGCGGCGTCCGCCGCTTCCATCCACCGCCGTCGATTCTCTGTCTATGTGGCATAAGAATCGTGCGGCGGTCGGTCGTGGCGCCTCCGCCGCCGCTGAGTGTTTGATTTGAAACGGGACTCTGAGGTTATTTTGTGCTATTTCAGTTTTATATTCTCTGTTTCCGGTTCGATGCCACGTCGCCGGTAGCAACGGCGATGACCGGCGATGTCATGATTGAACCTAAATCGAACTCTTTCGTATCCTGATAGGAACCTGTGGATCGATCTTTACTGTTCGTTCACGGAGCCGTTTTGTGCGATTACATTTTTCCTTATTTCTATTTTAGAAATTTGAAAATTTCTCCATTTTTTAGTTCGATTAGAGGTCTATGATGATGAAAACATATTTATATATCTGGAATTACCGTCTGAATCTCGTGATGTGTTAGATCGACTATCTGAGTCCTCGTTTGCAATGTTAATTTGCTTAGATTTTGATAATATTTCTTCAAACTTTTCCTGTGTAAATCGACATTTCGTACATTTAAAAATTATGGATCAATGCCACGTCGCCAGTAGCAATGGCTGTGATCGGCGATGTCATGATTGAACCAAAATCTAAGTTTTTGCATTTTGATAGGAACCTGTGAATCGATCTTTACCGTTCGTTTACAGAGCCGTTTTGTGCGATTACATTTCTAATTTGTTTTCTCAGTTTGAATTGCGACCTATGAGGATTAAAAATATCAATATATCTGGAATTACCGTCTGAATTCTCTTGATGTGATCAGCAATCTGAGGTCAAACAAATTATTAAAAGAACAAGTCCTTAATTTTGAAAAGAATTAGAAAATGTTTTTTCGGATTTGTTTCTATTTAGTTTGTTTTCGGTTTAGAATATAAAGTTAATATATCGGCTTGGTTAACAAATTACCGTATTGGTTCCTTTGATCTCATAATTTATAATAACTCCATCTGTCTCATTTATAATAATTTATAACAACTAGTTGGGGACAATATATATTATCTAAAAATGAATATTATATAAAAGTTCTATTAAGTTATTATAATTAAAACTGCATCAATTATGCTGCTCCATTTTTCTATTCTTATGGGGGGTTTTTGCCCTCAATTTCATCTATTTCTTTTATTCATGAAAGGCAAATATATGTAATATGCTGCTTCAATTAAAAATTACGATGCATACTTTAATTCTTACTCGAAAATTCAATGAAAAAATAGGCAGTTTATAATCATTTAAAATCCTGAAATTATATTACTTAAATAATTATTCATTAACAATAATTTTGGCATTATATCAATTTTAGATAAGAAATTTAAATATTTGTTATTTTGTTGAGTAGTAAAATTGTATGAATTTAAATTAAATCCAATGTATATAAAAGACATTTAAATTTACCACATATCTTCTATCTAGTTATGTAATATAGAATAGAGAGAGAAATGGAGTTTTACCCACATTCATAACAGAAGTTGATTTTTACCAACTATAATAAAAACATGCACCCTATACTGGATATTACGAAACTACCTCTTGATGGCGATAGAGGTGCATGTTTATTTGCGAAAGTTCTTACAACTTCTTACACATCCCCTTCATTTTCTATTTCCAACGTTATAATCATTAAGATTCTTGTGTTTTTTGAATTTAATGCTCACAATAGACAAAGCATTTGTTGGACCGAGGGAGAAATTGGCGAGGATGAAATGGCGATAGATGAAGTTGGCTGAAAATTGGCGAAAACTTAGAAAATGATGTTTTCCATCTCCAATTGGAGAGAACTAGCATCTACAATTGGATTGATATCCCTAGCATATATCAATAATAGTGGCGAGGGTCCGTATTAATTTTCTCTACAATTTCATTAGTGAGAGTAATTAGCGAGAAATTGTATGATAGAACTAACTTAATTCAATTGGAGAGAAGAACATGTAATTGGAGAGAATTAACATCTCATTTGAGAGAAGTATCATCTCCAATTGGAGAGAAAATTGATGTCTCTCGCCAATATCAATCTCAAATTGGAGAGAAGTAACATCCCTAATTGGAGAGAACTAACATCTCAAATTGGAGAGATAATTGATATCCCTCGCCTATAAATTGTTTCTATCGCCAATACCTTTAAGCGCTCGCCAATTATCTGCTTCGGTCCATGAATTATTGGTAAAAAAATTACAGAATCTTATTATTCATTGTCAATTCAACATAGAAGCCGAAAAAGTAGAGGACATGTAAGAAAGTGTATGAAGAGTGTAAGTAATTTAACAAAAAAACATACACCCTATCGCCATCGAGTGGTATTTTCATAACTTTCGGTATAAGGTGCATGTTTTTATAATAGTTAATACAAAATCATTTTTTGTTACCAAAGTGGGTAAAACTCCTTATTTCCTCTAGAATATATCACATAAATAGTCTAAAATTTTGTACAATAGAAGCTCTCATTTGTGTTCTCATGGTCTAACCATTATTAGAAGTATAAATTGTAGCGGAACAAATGGAATCTTCCGTCACCTTTTAGTACGAACAACTTTAATCCTTCTGTGACCACAACCTTGTATAATCAAATTCCTCCTTTTCAGATGTGCAATGAATTACAAATATCCCATCTGAATCTATGAGTTGAGAAAAAACGAGTAAAGTCGGTTCCTTTTAGCCTCACTATGTAATTTGAGCACAAAAATTATCATAATTTTCCTTGTCTAAAATACATTCCCTTTTATCCAAAGCAGAATTTCATACACAATCTACTGTCATTCCAATGAAGTTACTCAACCTTTCCCTCCACCATATTTTAAGCACATTTCTACATCTCTATAAAACATAGAATTACAGCTGATAAACCAATCAATCATATGTAGAAATTAAGATTAAAAGTCATGGAAAATGGCAAACTCTTTGGTATATTATTGATTGCATTCTCACTCACACTTGCAACTGCTCCATCTGCATATGGTTGGGGCTTTGAAGGGCACACGGCCATCTGCAGAATCGCGCAGGTTCATCCTCTCATCCACACACTTTGCCTCTCGTCTCGTGTTTGTCTTTGAAAATAGAAATAAAAATAGAAGATGCAATGCAACAGGCAAGGCTGAGCAAAGCAGCAGCAGAAGTGGTTAGAAAACTACTACCGGCGTCTGCAAAGGGCGATTTAGGAGCAGTGTGCCCATGGGCCGACACAGTCAAATTCCGTTACCGTTGGTCCTCGTCGCTCCACTTCGTCAACACCCCTGATCGCCTCTGCTCCTACTCATATGCCAGTTACTATCTTAATTTTATTTATTTTTAGTTTGTTTTTGGGCTTGTTTGATTTTAATATCAGGAAAAAAAATAAAAAATAAAATGAAATATAGGGGATTGCAAAGGGAGAAGTGGAGTGAAGGGCAGTTGCTTGGCAGGAGCAATCAACAACTATACTACTCAGCTGCAAGACTACCGCAAAAAAGGGCAACAATGTAAATGAGACATGCATCATATGATCATATACTATAGTTTTGTTTCTTATGTTCTACTTATTATCTAATTGTTATACATATATAAAATCAGATAATCTAACAGAGGCATTGTTGTTCATGTCACATTTTATGGGAGACATTCATCAGGTATAGTAATATGATGCCAGAAAATTGAGATGGCTTCATATTATCTTGGTAATTAATCAAAATGATGAAATATTTGCAGCCATTGCACGTGGGATTTGCCTCAGACAAAGGAGGTAACACCATCAAAGTGAAATGGTTCAACAGAACAACAGTCCTACATCATGTCAGCTCATTTTTTTAAATTAATTTTTGAATACTAATTGTCACATTTTTTTTTGGTCCAATTCTCAATCCCTTTTTTTTTTGTTATTAAATAATATAACAGGTGTGGGATACTGATATAATAAAAACGGCTCAAGGAAAAGGAGCCAATGCTACAAATATAAATGGGCTAATCAGCAACATTCAACAGAAAATAAATGTAGATGAAATTATCTTCATTTTAAAACAACACATTTAAATTCTTTAATTATTTTTGTTTGTTTGCACAGAGGCAATGGGTAAAGCAAATCAAAGGGTGGGAGGCTTGCAAGTCTACATGCACAAATTTGTAGGTTTAATTAATTATTCAAGGAAGAATGATAGAAAAATAGATGGCATATGAAAAAACAATGATGAATGAAATGCGGAATGTGTGAATTTTAGGTATGCAGAAGAGAGCATAAAAGCAGCTTGTGAGTGGGCTTATAAGGAGGTGCAATCTGGTTCAATACTTACAGGTGGCCATATAATTAAGTTGCTAATAATTATATTTATATAATTGTTGCCTTTTTTAATTATTCACCAAATTAATATTATTGCAGATAACTATTTCAAGACGCGATTGGCTGTTGTGGAATTGCGATTAGCTCAAGCAGGGGTTCGTCTTGCAGCAGCTCTAAATCAGATTTTTACATGATCTTATGCAAATGCAATAATATGTTGTTTTACACATAAACGGCTACATACAAATAATTAAATAAATGGTCTTAAAGAAACATGTCTAGCTACAAATTAATAGTATGTTGTTGTAGACACAAACAGCTACATAAAGATTAACATCATTATCATTTTCCTCCATATCATATATCTTCTCTTATGTCTGCTACTAACAGAGATGTTTGTATTACTTATCTAAAGTAAAATAAACACTGTTTTTAATCAGCCACATCTGATATTAGGGGTTTTATTTCAATCTCATATGCAATTTTCAAATCTGTAATCATTATTATGTATTGCGATTTTTTATTTTTAATTCCTGATAATAAAATAGGTATTGGTTTCAATCATGGGATTACAGCATTGATTGTCTTAACCGTTACCTCCTGATTTAATCATGGAGTTTCCATATTGCTGCAAACATTGTGGCAAAATTCAAAAAGTAAACGTTAAAGTGGCCATTTCCAAACAACAAGTCAACAATATAAACAGAATACATACTTTAGAATGATAAAAATCATATTTATCCAAAAAATAATAATGCAACTCTAGTGTCTTGCAAACTGCTCCAAGGTTTAGCACTTTCAGTTGCAATAAAGATAGGTGTTGATTTTTTGGTAAAGAGAAAAGAAAGATTAACAAATTTATTTCGTTTCAACCATCTGCCTACTACTATATCTGAATAATGAATATCATGAAAGCAACTAAAAAATTCCTCCAATTTGTATTCTGTAACTTTTTTAATGTACAGGCCAACCTTTTTTTTAACGAACATGTTGAAGAACTACAAATGCTATTTTTAAAAAATCAGAAACAGCAAATCAGCACAAATACAACAATCAACAAGATAATTCGAAGATGGAAATACAAAACACCGCTTCTCGGTCAAAGGCATTCTGGAAATTCAACTAAATAAATATATGCAAATGAGGAATCTGCAGTCAGAAACAAGTTCATAACTCTTCTACATGACTAGATGAACAATTCAAGCTATACCTTTCATACCAAGTGAGTCCGAGCTTACAATTTTGAAGCTAAATGGATGTCATGTCTAAAAGTAGATGGACGCGAGGCTCTTGCACGATTTCAACTGTGGTTAGGATCTTGTTGGCACAATCGCCTAATGCCATGACTTTGTTCTCCATTACTATCAAAAGAATCCAGGAATTTCTCCTGGCATTGGAGCTAGCTCGTTGTTAGCGAACCTTTCCTCATCATAGAAACCAGCACGGACAACCCTTCCCCCAAAAAAACGACCATCAAGTTCTATAAGGGCCTTAGTTGCTTGCTCTGATCTCTCAAATTGGATAAAGATTCTCACAGCTTCCTCGTGAGGGAAGTTTGGCTCTGTGATCTCAAAGATCAAGACGCGGGTCACTGTGCCAAATTTAGTACACTCCTCAGCCACCTCACCTTCTAAATCATCATCGACCTCACCAGGACCAACCTTAATGAACAGCAACACATGGACACATATTTTAGGCAACTCTACAATTCATTGTATTTAACAAGCATATCAAATGCACAACTGAAAATCAATCACATGAATAGAAGTCATGAGTCCAGGTGAAGAAAAGGATCAAACAAGCAACAGTCCATTGTGGATTATTTTCATGCACCTAAGTCGCATAGTGTCTAACAATTTGATGTATTTTCTAGCACACAAGTGACTCAAATCAAGTTTCAACTCATTTAACAAGGGAATATGGTAAATGCACAGGGCTGCATATGATTCACTGAACTAGAAAACTGAAAAAGAGAATAGTTTAAAAAGATACTATAACAAAAACTACTCTTACAATCCAAAACAGGAAGAAACTATGCTATGCTGTATGCAGAACACTGGTTAGCATTTCAACACATTGGAAACATTCTTTTAGCATATGATGAAAGATCATACAGCATATACACCATGAATTTCAATAACATGTTTGAGCCGTAGGCTCTAAATTTATTTGCAGGAGGATATTGGGCCAATCTTCAGGTGGAAGGCCTAATTTATTCCAACATAATGTTTCCAATCCTACCTCGAAATTAGTATTAGTATAACCTCACCCTCCATGTCCTCAAAACTCAGCTCCAAGCATAAGCATTTTCTGAATTCTACATCTAGTCTCTACAAAAAAGGGTGAGCTCACTAGAGACAATCATAAGTGAACCTCCATATACCCAAAAACTGAACTCCTACCTCTAGCTACGAAGGGTGAGCATGCTAGATATTTAAGTTGTTGATTCAATTACTATTCAACTAGCTATCCCAAAACAATTGTAAGAACCTCCATCTCCCCAGAATTGAACTCCAAGCATAAGGTCTCTACTAAAGGTGAGCACCCTAGTGATTTATATCGTTCATTCCACTACTATTCAGCTAACTATCCACAGAATAAGGTAAATAAGAAAACCCAACTTTCATCTTTCCTAAGCATCAGCCATAACATCACGATTATCAAAACCTCCACACGGAGACAAATTCTATGTTCCTAAAGCACAAACAATTAGAAACATAAACACCACAACTATCCAAATGTGATGACCAAATGCAATTAAAATAATCCATTACCATATTTCTGAGAAGCACAACTCTCGTTGGCGTTCCACTGAAACTAACACTCTTGACCTTCTTGCTCGACTCACTGGCATTCACGATCACACCACCTCTCTTATCTGTCTTCTTCGCCATCAATGGCGTCGTAATTCCCTGCTCCTGCTTCCCCAGACCCTGCCCTTCCTTCCACCCCATCTTCGCCATCATTCTCTGCGCCGCGGTCATCTTCCCTTCAGCTCCCAGCCCCAAACCCCCACTCTCCGATTTCCCAATCCGGAACCCTTCCTCTCCCCCACTCGAATTAGGAGGCGGAGAAGGCGATCTAGGCATTCCACCAGCTCCGGAGCCACTCAAAGCCGCCCTCCTCCGCCAGGCCTCCTCTCCGGATATGCTCAATTCCTTCTCCCGATCCCTTTCCCTCTCCCTCCGCTCTCTCTCTTCCCTCTCCCTCTCCCTCCTCTCTCTCTCCTCCAATTCTTTCCTCACCTCCGCCTCCGCCTGCTTCCGCTTCCGCTCACGGCGGTACTCCTCGTAGTCGTTCGGTCTGGCGGGATCGTACTCTTCCACAACGGAGCTGGTGACTCCGACTAGGGCGGGCTGGAACACCGCCGCGCTTGGATTAGGGTTTCTGTTCTCGTCGGGAGGCGCCTGTGGTGCGGCGGAGTGCTTATTGGCGGCGGGAGGCGGCGCGGGCTTTGGCTGGGGCGGTTTAGGGCGGAGGATCGTTTGGGGAGGGGCGAATGGCTTGCGGAGCGTCGGCGGCGCCATCTTGGCGCTGCTCGACCAGACATTTGTGGTGGATGTGGTGGTGGAATTGTCGTCAGCCGTGGACGACGGCGGCGGAAGGTCGCCGTACAACCCGCCCAGCATTTTGTACCACAATCCGAAGCGTCTGTAGCTGCGAAAATCAGTAGTTGGAATTGGGGCAGAAATTAGATCAGCTGGTTTTTACTTATAGGTTGTGAAAATTGACAAGAGAGAGTTTGGGAGAGAAAATTAAAATATGTAAATCACAATGTGACCCCTTTGGAATTGGATTTTCCACTTCAACCCTAAACCTTTTCTATTGAAGAAATGGGCCTAATTTGGTTGCATAAGGCCGGCCCAATTACGAGATTGAAATACATGTTTCATCTTCTGCAAATTCGCAACCCAAAAACCCTACCCCTTAAACCTCTCTCAGTTGTGCACACACACAAACACACACTCTCACGTTTTCAATTTTTCCTACACACAAACACGCAATCCCACATTTTTCTTCATACACCGCCACCGCCGAGACCGGAGTTCCGCCGTCCACAACCGTCGCGGCTAGAACGAAAATCATGAAAGGCGGCAAAAATCTGAAAAAGAGGCCGTCCAATCCGGCAAAGGGCAAGACCAACAGTAAGAAGCGCTTCTCCTCCATCGCGGATGATTCCTTTTTCGAAGCTACTGAGCAGAAGCGGCGCCGTAAATTCGTCAACGACGAAGAGATTCAGAGCAGTGATGAGGATGGAGGAGAGTCAGGATCGGAGGAGGAGGCGGAGGAGAAGGAGGAGGAGATAGAGGAGACGGCGGCGGAGAAGAGGAAGCGGCTGGCCTACGCGTATCTGGAGGAGCGCAGGGCGAAAGAGAGGGAAAGAGATGAAGATGAAGATTCCGAAGAGGGCGAAGGGCGGAGGGAGAGAGAAGGGGAGAGGGACACGCTTATTGCGAAGATTTTGCAGCAGGATCAGCTAGAAGAGAGTGGCCGCGTCCGAAGAGCCATTGCTTCTAGGTTTGAGTTTACTTCTTTTAGCTCATTTTGAAGTAAATAAGCATATCTGAAGCTGTAGTGATAATAAATTTTGGGGTTGGGGGATTGTATTAGTTGAATGCAAAAATTTTAGCTGCATTTTGTAGTTCATTACTGGCATGTGATTGTTGATGATGTTGTAGGTGTTTGAGTTATTATTGGTTTGTGTATTGTTTTTAGGGTTCAGAAGCCAGAAACGAGTGAAGGATTTCGATTTCTAGTAAAACACAGGCAACCTGTTACTTGTGTGGCTCTATCTGAGGATGACTCGAGAGGATTTTCTGGGTCGAAGGATGGTGCCATTGTTCACTGGGATGTTGAGAGTGGGAAAGCTGAAAAGTATCTCTGGCCTTCTGATGGAGTTTTGAAGTCTCATGGGGTGAAGGACCCACAAGGCCGGGCTAAGAAGCACAGTAAACAGGTTCTAGCATTGGCTGTTAGCTCCGATGGTCGGTATTTAGCTAGTGGAGGCCTAGATCGGCATGTTCATCTGTGGGACATCCGCACACGCCAACATGTTCAGGTGTGTTCCATTGCACTAGAAAAGTGTTTCTAAGAGGGAATTGATTTTTTTTTTGCTCTTACAGTTATCATGTTTTTGTTATGAACATACCATTTCTGTTCAATAAATTTTTATTCTTTTTCATCTACATGTTTCTTGGTCATCAAATGCATATACTTCTGCCTGCAGCATTCAAAGATGCAATCTTGCACTCCTTTTACCCCATTTGCTTAACACTAGAACTTGCATATTATGCTATGTGCAGGCTTTTCCGGGACATAAAGGACCTGTTTCTTGCTTAACATTTAGGCAAGGGACTGCAGAACTCTTCTCCGGCTCATTTGATCGGTCTATTAAGATTTGGAATGCAGAAGATAGGACTTACATAAGCACACTATTTGGGCACCAGAGTGAAGTTTTGACCATTGACAGCTTGAGAAAAGAACGTGTATTGACTGTTGGACGTGACCGTACCATGCATTTGTGGAAGGTAATTCAAACCTTTTGAAGAGATTGAAATAACAGCTAGCTAATATATATATTATATCCCAGTGCTGCTGGCCCTTAATTCCCCTGCTCACATTGTTTCTTTCATATGTGATATCTGGTCAACTGAGAATCATTACATTGAGAACTATGAAAAGAAAATAACCATTATTACCACCTTTCTAGTGTGACTGGATTTAAGATGTCACAAATGAAGCAGCTGCTTTCATGCTTGAATTTGTGGGGTTCATTTGGGAAACTTGTAACATGGTGACCCTGTTTTTCTATCATGCTCTTGTTAACTGAATATATTATTTACTCTTGGCTGCAGTTGATATTTTTACTTCTCGTGCTATTGTTTGACAATTGTATTTGTTACATATGGAAGAATAGGTACCAGAAGAATCACAATTAGTATTTCGAGCTCCGGCATCTTCACTGGAATGCTGTTGCTTTATTAGTAATGATGACTTCTTGTCGGGTTCCGATGATGGAAATGTTGAGATCTGGAATGCACTACGCAAGAAGCCTGTCCATATTGTAAAGAACGCACATGTCTCATTTAGTGAACACAAGTCAGATCAGAATAATTATGAAGGACTGTCAAATGGCCATAAAGGTTACTAATCTCTGAATGCAACACAGTTTTCAATAACAATAGCCTTTCGGCTACCTTGAGTCATGGGGTTCTGTTCATGCAATTCATTATTCTTTGTTTATCATTTACAGAAAATGATGCCCAAGATTCAGTGAGACATGGTCCAACTGCTCTTTCCTGGGTCAACTCAGTTGCTGTCTGTAGAAGCAGTGATCTTGCTGCTTCGGGAGCTGGAAATGGATTAGTGCGCCTTTGGCAAATTGAAAATGAATCTAAAGGCCTTCGTCCTTTATTTGAGCTCCCTTTGGTAAGCTTCCGCTTCCTAGTTCTTCCATATTGTTGAACAAGTGTCTTGTATTGGTTTGATGACATAATGAGTACAAATTTTCATATGCCATTGGTTAGAAAGAGCATGTTCAAGTTCTTAGTAAGTTACCACAACCCCTAACAACTTACCTTCTAAACTGTACCTATGTGGATATCACCTAGAACTACCTCAGTGCTCGTTTTATTTTTATTGATTCAAATTTGGTCTTGCTGCATAAATATCATGTATACTGCAAGTCCTGGATCTCTAGAATGTCTTGCCCATTGCATTTAAGAGGTGCATTTTTAAAGTGGGTAGAAGAATTTAGTTTTGCCAAAAATGCTTGACTGTTCGTCCAGGAGCTGTGCTGTTTTCTACCTTTACACTAAAATACTGCTGTCTCATAGGGTTTAGGTGAGCTAGTGACTGCTTTTGTATGGACTTATCATGAAAATTATGTGTAAAGCCCATCCATTTATCTATAGAAGAATGGTCGAGAATATTTTCTCAATTAGTTTTTGCAGTCATGGTTCTTCTGCAGCACCATCTGCCTTGTATTATAAATAAAAAAAAGTATTGAAATGTACGTGGGGCTTCAGTCAAGGGTATGCTTAGTCAATTAATCACAGCAACACTTAAAGCACTGAAAGTTGCTTTATTTCTTGCTTTGTGCTGAAATCATCTACCTCAAGAGCCAGATCTGTAGAACAGTTGTGTTATATTTCTCCCTATGTCTATAATTCTCTATTTTATGGCTTATGTCTTATTTGATGGTTTGATACACAGGATGGATTCGTAAATTCGTTGGCATTTGCAAAATCTGGAAAGTTCCTAGTTGCTGGGGTTGCACAGGTGAAGATTCTTTTATCTCTACATAAATTTTACATCTCTCCACCATCTAAAACTAGCACTAGAATTGGTAAAACTACTCTTAATCTCTTAATTGGTATTGCATCTATTGTTACAGGATCAATACTTGCTTTTCTGTACATTAATAACTTTTTCTAGTGGCATCTATATGCAAGTGTCTGCCATAATGACATCATCTATTGCTATCCTTATAAACTGAACTTATCTTCATTGAAGTGCTAATTTGGATAAAAAAGCGTTAAACGTTGAATAAATAAGAGAAAGTCACCTCAGTTGTACTGTTGAGGAAATCCATAGCAATTAAGAATCCTGCCCTATAAAGCATATAGAAGTCCTGCTAAGCATGTAGGCTATTATTTATCATCACCTGAATTAGGAAGGGAAGCCCAACTGTTGGATCATATAGGACTTTTTAACCATACTCTGGAATCAAATCAAATAGATGTGTGGAAATGGTTGTGTATGGTGCATTGCTGTTATTTCTGCTAGTGGGAAAACAAAAAAGGTAGAGGCGCATGTATTGTGTGATGGCTTCCTGAGGTTGTAAATGCTCCTTGAATGCATTGAGATATTAAGAGAGTTCGGCTTAGACGCATTGTGGAAATTGAACACTTCTATTAGGAGGCAAAATTGATAGCTATTGATGCTCAACTTATAGCATATGCATCCACCCTCTGGTCCACTACATTTTCCGACTTATTTGAATCTTTCAAAACTTATGTTTGCACACCAGTTGGATTTGGATATTTCACAGATTTTTCTCATCATTATCACTGTCTAGTACTAATGTCAATCTAACGTATTATCTCTTGACAGGAACCTCGATTAGGAAGGTGGGGACGTGCTGCTTCTGCTAAAAACGGAGTAGCATTACATCCTCTTGAGCTGTCATGATACTGTATTCCATAGTCAGTCTTCTCAATGATGAAATCAGAAAAAGAGAAGATCAGAGCTTTGCTCCTAACCTGACTGGAATCAATTTTCACCCACCCAAATCTTGATCTCTGAAGATAAAAAGATTACCCCTATATAGTGAATCAATGGTTCTGACATCATCGATGGCAATCCACAATTGTTTGTGGCTCAAGACAATACGATGCTAATCTTTGTTATGTGCACCAACTTGGAGACTCCATTTATACAGGTATCTTAGCTGTGGTTGAGTGTGAAGTGTTTCGAGAACCTTGTTTTCCCTGAGTTCGACTGGCTTAACTTAAAGCTTACGGAAATCCTTGTTATGCTTTCTCTTAGAATCTTTGTCTCGACTGTAGAGCAGGCCTTTCATTTTGCTGATAAATTTTGTATTTGCTGGAACCTTTCTTCACCTTCATCAGTTTTGGATTTTGTTAGTTAGTGTAGAATCTATCATTAAATTTTGAGGAAAACATCCGTGGATGTATATGTGTTTCCTTCTATTTATGCAAGGAAAATATCGAGGAATTATTCTTTAAATGAGTCCCTTTTTTGTTAGTTTGTGGATTGATTCCCTGTTCAAATATAGTGTTTGGGATCATTAAATTTACAAACTATATTGAAATTGAATTTTAATTTATTTCATTTTTCTGTAACTTCAAATGAATGAAAAATGAATAAAAGAATAAGTTCGGTTTGGATTTTTAGTAAATTGTATATTTGATAATCTTGATGATAATTTTTTATATATCAGAAAAGAATATTAAAGAGAAAAATGCTAATGTGGATTTACTGTTAGTTGTGCTTATAAATAGCGAACGATATAGCTAATAGCTGTATTTTGTACAAAATATATGTGTACAATAATTCCTTTTTATGTAAATTATTACTGTGCTCACTTGCTTAAACACTAATCATTAATGCAGATGGCGTTGTTTGGCATAAATTGTTTCTACAACAACCTCATATGGTTAATTTGATTGCTTACTATTATTATCAATTACCTTTTCCTTTTAATTTCTATGTTAAGTGGTATGACTTATAGTCTTAGCTTTTTCTTTTACAAGATTGATTTGTCGAGAAGACGCGAATAAATAAATGGAACCATTTATATATACATTTTTAGGGTATAGTTGAAAATACCAACATTATTGTGGTATTTATTATGCAGACATACATGCACTCCCTTAGTCTACAAGAAATTAAGAGCTTCATACAAAGTGCCATTGACTTTAAAAATAGGACAACATTTTAAACAGAGTAGTAGAATAAAATTTAATTCATTTTATATGCGATACATTCATTTTATATGTGATGTATCGACTAAAATACACCATTTGTATGTCATACTTATCCGTCCAATCAATATAGTCAAAATAATTATCTTTTCTGATAAAATCATCCAAAAAAAGGAGTCAACGAACGAACATATAATAATAATAATAATAATAATAATAATAATAATAATAATAATAATAATAATAATAATAAGAAGAAGAAGAAGAAGAAGAAGAAGAAGAAGAAGAAGAAGAAGAAGAAG
>JAYJMF010000036.1:1074948-1099283 GCA_036873715.1 Salvia sclarea | reverse complement strand
ATTTTGAATGGTATCATGCTTTTTCGTTTTCGAATGTCGTTAGATATTTATTTTTCTGTATTATTATTAAGGAGGAAATTGAAAATATGTGTAAACCGCAAACCAAACCGCACCAAACCGTACTAATACAGTTTGATTTGGTTCGGTTTAGATAATCATTCAGTTTGGTTTGGTTTACTAAAATTACAAAATCGTATTTTTTGGTTTGGTTTGGTTTTGATGCCAAACCGCACCAAACCAAACCGCGCCCACCCTAATATGAGTTCACCTCTTAATTGTATGAGATACAATTGTATAATCCATTTTACGTCGGGAAAGACCATTAGCATTCATTTTTCTTAAATTGGTAGCTGCTCAATCATAATTCCGTGATTAAATTGTTAGTTCAATATTTTATCAGTATATCTTAAATCGAAATATATATTCTTGCATATGTTCACATTAAGCGTTGTGAATACTGGAAGTTTACGAGTTGCCTACGAATTAAAACCTTAAATTCATTCACATTTATAATAAAGTCTATGAAAAAGTAGGAATGTAAGACTAAGATCAACCTCTTCAAATAGTGTACAGATAAAAGATTGGAAGTTTGTCAAATTAATTTGTCGTTTTTTGGACTGAATGAGAGACTTAAACAGAGTCAGTCTGAAATTAAAATATTTCTTGACTGCGTGAAATTTAACCCGTATTTTATAAATTGACGAATTAAGATATCAATATAGCAGGTTGGAAGTCCAATATTTATTCTTTTTTAGTTTTTGGCATTCCATTGATGACTAAAAAAAAACTGTTTTCTTAATTATTATGGTTGTTGAGCAAACTACAGTTTGGGGGCTAGTGGGAAAATCGAAGACACCTTTCTCTGACTTAAAAACTTAGCTAAAATTCGCAAGTCTATTTGCATAATTTTCAACGATGAAAAGGAGGGGCTCTACATAATTGTTTTTGTTCAATGTCGTTTTATATGTCTATATATTGGTAAAATGCATTAATGATGTTATAGCTTTGCATATATCTAGCTAGCGCAGTACCAATGAATTATTTTATTTTGTTCGTCGACTTATATATGTTCAAACTTTAATATCTATATCTTGATGAGTATTGTGCCAGATTGTCATTTGTCAAATAAATCGAAATTCGTCGGACATATTCACGTATATATGAAGATCTAATCTAATATTTTTGAATAATATAATTATACCATCAACAATTAGATTAGAACCAATATGAGTATTATTTATTTACCTAGATCTCATTGAGTTGTTAATGGTTCTAAAATAGATCCGGCAAAACAAGCCCTACCCAACCCGGCATGCGCGGTTTTTGGTGGGTTCGGCTAGATAATTTAAGTCCAATTGAATTTTTGGTCATCCCGACCTTTCCAAATTGATTAAAAATCCGATGGGATCGGGAAGCCCAACTCCCATGAAATTTTATACTATAAACAATATTTTAGGTTTGACTGAGTTTCATAATTTTTGGCCTAAATAATTTTCAGGCCGGCCCATTTTCATGAAAAACCCTATGAACTTGGGCAGGATCAGCCCTGCCCGACATTTTGCCGGCTCTAATCTGAAGTATATTATGCAAACTTTCGTCTTAGTGCACACAGATTCTTCTTTCATTTTCAATTCCTTTCGGGTCGGAAACGCGGGCTGATATAAAAAAAGTTGCATAAGATCCTTTCTTTTATTTTTGCATTTCATTCTCTATCCCACTTTTTTTTAATCAATTTTTCGTTCATTATTTAGTATAATTTAACAATCATTAATTAGAGTTCACTAATATATATTAGGGTTCTTGATTTTTTGTAATATTTAATTCGTATGTGTTTTAGTTAAAAAATGGTTTTTTGGATTGATTATTCTATAATTATGGTATATTTTTTTTTAATTCTACTTTTTGTAATAAATGTTTATGATGGTTCATTATATAATACAATAATATTTTGTATTTAATAATAAATATTATTAACATAGTAAAATTAATAATAGAATATTGTGGGACATACAACATAGAATCCTAAATTAGAAGAATCAATAACTGGTCTCAAAATAAGGAAGATACATCGCTCATAAGATCTAGAGGCGGAATCAGTACTAACATAAAATATATTAATAAACATGTTTCACACATGCAATTCGAGGTGAGATAGTATACAAATAAGTTAATTAAATTCGGTGAAAGTTGCCACTATATTAAGAAGTGGAGTTAGTGTGCGCGGCAACTTCGTAGTTATTGACTCCAATGCAATTGCAATCGACTGCTTAATCAGTACTTGCGCCAAATTATTCTTCCTTGAAAACTTTAAGATCAGTGGGTGCATTCAAAGATTGGAACTAATATTCTAAACATCGTTATATAACACATTGACTAAATCAAAGTTTCAAACTTACAACTAATCTCGTTACTCTTTAAATAGTGACATTAATTTACTTTTAGGTTGAGAATTATTTAGGATCACTCCCGAAATTATTATTTATGATTCAGTTTGATCTATTAACCTTGATTAATGAACGGTCAAAATTGATTCCCCAAATTTGATGATTATGTACTAAATAATACTTTTTGACGATTATGCTTTTTTATGATGAGGTCCTTTCGAGCCTCACCATCGGATAGGAAAGAAGAGGAGACCGGAGTAAGATCTGGACGGCGGAGACCGGAGAATGGCTCGCCGAAGACCCGTCGGAAAAGGCAATAAAAGGAGAGAAGAGAGAGAAGTGAGTTTTGTATATATTCAGCTTGAAAATCAATCTAACCTCTATCACAAATGAAACATTCTCCTATTTATAGGTTACAATTGAGGGCAAACTCGGTATTTCGGACCTTTGTCGGAGACAGATCCGACTATTTACAGTGCAAATAAAGGTAAACCTAACACTAATGGGCCCGATAGGCGGTCCATTAGCCCATGCCTCATTAAAACCTCTAAGGGAAAAACCCATTGGGAAAAACACCTCACAGGAAAAATAGTGCTTGATCTAAGAGATGCGACCTAGGTCCGGATCTGAAATTCCTCGGGTCTGGCTTCTCCGGGTCTTAGGAGTGCGGACATGAGACTCGGATATGGATCTTGACTCTTGGGTTCAGAAGCTCAGATATGGCTCTCGTCTCTTGCCACTCGGGAGACCCGTCTCTAGGAGACTCAGGAGACTCGGCTCTAGGAAGGGCGGATATGAGACTCGGCTCTTGTCGTCTTTGGACATGAGATTACCGGATCTGGGATTTCCGGGTATGGGCTCTTGGGAGACCGGGGGCTTTTAGGGATCTCTTCAAGTCTGAGAGCGGAATATGGCTTTCTCAGGAAGACTCACGGCTTTGCTCCTTTTCCGTCTTTGGGTGGGCCGAGAATCCAAGATTTCTCTGGTATTTTAGGCTTTCTCAATTAATATCAAATCTCAATCTTGGGCCGAGAATCCAAGATTCCGTCTTTGCGTATTAATTTTGTAAGTTACATAAAAATCAAATTTCAATTTAATTTGTTCATTTTCAGTATAACTTCATATAAATGAATAAAAGTATATATATCATTTTATGTAATTTGTATAATTAATTGCTTGAATAATATGTAGACTAATGTATTAGAATCAAATTAAATAGGTAAATAATGCTAATGTAGACTAAACAATAGCAATGTTCAAAGACGGTGTTCACATAAGATAGCATAACATTTATATATAGAAAAGCATAACGAATTCCAAAAATCAATCTTGATCATAAATTAATCAAGATCAACGAATTAGATTGGTTCTAATCAATATTATGGGATGCTTTTGTTTGATCACTTCCCTATATAAAGAGGGATCCTAAATGATCATCTCCATATTTATATACACACCCTAGTGTCACGCCTCGCATTCTAGTGATTGGAATGGCGGGCGTGGACTCACGACGCATGCTTGGTTGTACTCTAATGGTGGCTCATGAAGCATATTGAGAAGGCGGGAATACATTGAGCAAAGACAGTTGTCCCAAGCGACTCGGACAACCTAGTAGGGTGCTGATGTCGTTCCCCTGATTAGCCTGGCCGGGCGAAACCAGTTGATGTCTCGATGGCCCCAGGTGTGGGCAAAACCTCGTAGCGTGGTGCATGAGGAAGCGAGAAGCATGCGCACGTGACACTAGGATCCAGAACAGAAAATTGAATTCAAACATAATTTACACTGAAGTGTATTCCGACAATAGGAATTCTAAATTTTAATTGTTATGTGTATTACAGTTTCAATTATGAGGATTTATAATCCGAAAAGTTCTAATATACACATTTTGTTTTTGAAATTTTAAATCACATATGTGGATCGTTAAATCACATATGTGGGCAAGTTAAAGTTCTAAAGCTTGTATTTCAGTTTTATATATAGATTAATTTTTGAAAAAACTGCTTCTATTTATTTTTAGCTCGAAAATCTTAAACTATAATTTATAGTAATTAATTTTACCAAGCACATACAGATTCAAAAAAAAAAAAGTCGAAATCGAACTGAAAGTGTTTTTACTATTTTATTCATTTTCCTCTTTTGTAATAATAAGTTAAATTATTTTATATCTAGAACTATAACTATATCATTATTTTTAACCTTTTAGCGCATTTTATTTGTGTGGGTAAGGAAGACCACTCGTAGTCTCGTGCATTAAATATCAGCAAATGTCTATCGAATACAACTCATAATATTAAATACTAGTAATAATTAAAAGTCGGAAGGACATACAACCGGTAATGTGACGCCGTGCATATTGGATCATCCAATTCCACGTCTAAAAGGAAACGTTGACGCTGCTTCTACCGGCTGTTCAATTTTGACCGGCGTGCTATAAACGTTGAATTATTAATCCAAATATTTATTAATGATTAATTCTCCTCCCGAATCACTCACTAATCTCCACTTAAAAACAATTAGTATATATAAACATCCCTCCCCCTTCACACAATTCCAAACCAATCCATCTCATCTCTCTAGAGAGAGAAACAAACAAAGTGTAAGAGAGAGAAAGAGAATCTCATCTTCCCCCAAATTAATCCCAGCTATGGAGCTCCTCACAGTAGCAATCTCCATCCTCCTCATCGCCCTCACATTCTTCCTCCTCCGCCGCAGCTCCGGCGCCTCCTCCCTTCCCCCCGGCAGCTTCGGGTGGCCGGTGCTGGGCGAGAGCGTCGAATTCCTCTTCGGCAAGCCGGAGAAATTCGTCGGCGACCGGATGAAGAAATACTCGCCGGACATCTTCAAAACCAAAATCCTCGGCGAGAAAACCGCCGTCATCTGCGGCCCCGCCGGCCACAAATTCCTCTTCTCCAACGAGCAGAAGTACTTCACCGCATTCCGCCCCCATCCCATGCAGCACCTCTTCCGCTCCTACAAACCTAAATCCTCCGCCGCCGAGAAGCCTCCCGCCGCCGCCCTTATGCCGTCCTCCAAAGCCGCCACCGACGAAACAAAGGCCATCCGCCAGCCCGGATTCCTCAAGCCCGAAGCCCTAATGCGATTCCTCGCCGGGATGGATCTAATCACCCAGAAGCAGCTGCACATTCACTGCGCCGGTAAAAAAATCGTCGAATTTTACCCTCTGTCAAAAACAATCACCCTGACCATCGCGTGCCAGTTCTTCATGGGTATCAACAACCCGGAGCGCATCGCCCGATTGGTCAAAAACTTCGACGACGTCACCGTCGGGATGCACTGCATCATGCTCAATTTACCCGGCACCATCTTCTACCGCGGCAACAAGGCGGCGGCGGCGCTCCGGAAAGAGCTCATCGCCGTCATCAAGGAGAAGAAAGAGGCGATCGCCGGCGGGGCCCCCCTTCATGACATCTTGTCTCACATGATCGTCGCCTCCGACCCCAGCGGGAAATCCATGCCCGAAGCCGAGATCGCCGATAAAATCATGGGGATTTTGACCGCCGGCTACAGCACGGTGGCGACCACCATGACCTTCTTGATGAAGTACCTCGGCTTGAATCCTGAGATCTACGAACGAGTCCGTGCAGGTAATTTAATTACCGATTTTGCTTTGCTTTGCTTTGCTTTGTAAATAATGACTGACTAATTGATGGGTTTTTTTCAGAGCAATTGGGTATTGCGGCAGAGAAGAAGGAAGGGGAGCCATTGAATTGGGAAGACATGGGGAAGATGAAGTATTCATGGAATGTGATATGTGAGACAATGAGAATGGTTCCTCCGTTGCAGGGGACATTTAGGGAAGTGCTCGAGGAATTCAGTTATGCCGGCTACACCATCCCCAAGGGCTGGAAGGTGTATTGGACCGTGAGCACCACCAACATGAACCCACAATACTTCAAGGAGCCGGAGAGGTTCAACCCGTCGAGATACGACGAGGGAGAGGCGCCTCCCCCGTACACCTACGTGCCCTTCGGAGGGGGGCCCAGGATGTGCCCCGGAAAGGAATACGCTAGGATATCGATATTGGCTTTCGTTCATAACGTTGTCAA
Source organism: Salvia sclarea (assembly GCA_036873715.1). NCBI lineage: Eukaryota > Viridiplantae > Streptophyta > Magnoliopsida > Lamiales > Lamiaceae > Salvia > Salvia sclarea. The sequence continues at coordinate 1,092,832 of JAYJMF010000036.1, read as the reverse complement.
GAGTTACCGGTGGGAAGTGGTCGACCCCAACGAGAAGGTTGAAGGCGATATGATGCCCGAGCCGCAGAAAGGTCTGCCGGTGCGGCTTTACCAACATTGATGCAAATTCTACAATTAACTCAAATAAGGGACTTCAGTCCTTTTCTATTTATGATCATTCGGAAATATTTTAACTTTTTTGTTTTGAATCATACCTAACATTTCTAAGTTGTTAGGCTCACTGCCGTCTCTTAAAAGGCCAACTTTGGCTACTAATGTCTGCAGTTTTAGCCGACTTTTATTTGCTTTTGCTCGTGTTGGGTCAAATATAGTCACTCATTTCATATTGCACATTGTTTTTTGCATAGTCATTGAAAGTTCAAAATGTTTCTGCCACCACCACTAAGTAATGAATTGCATAAATTGTTCTTCAAAAGTAACATACTCCTATGAGTTTTAATCTAAGAACAACAATCAATCACAAATGATGAGTTATATAATAAGTAATAATTGTAGTGCTAACGAGATAGTATAAATTTTCGTATTTATGGGTAAAAGATTGTTTATGGGCTTAGCTTCGATTTTAGCCCAGTGTTGTATTGGTCCTGAGTTGCTATATTGGCCCGAACCTCATACATGTATCCTTCCACATTATTCTGTGATATAATATTACAAGTTTCTAATATATAATTCAAGTTATCCCAATTAACTCTATTTTTATTTCGATGACAATAATTACAAAGTTATATTTCAGTACCAAATGCCTTTTTGGCCTTATTTGGTTAGTGCAAGTGCGTATGCGTCTTGATTATGTATAAAACAAAAAATCGTGAGACAATAAGTCTAATGTTTTTTAGTGGGTTATTAACGGATCATAAACCATCATTTTAATCTAGCTAGTTTAGTAAAAAATATTAACACCAAATAAAATAAGGAAGGAATCTTATCACATCTCTAAACAACGCATATGAATGAGTGATGGATCGAAGAGTTTTTGCACCTAATCTTTAACACAAATATTTTATGCATAACAAATGAGCTTTGTGATGTGAACAATTTATTAGTACTATTTTAATTTTTCAACGAGGGAGCATGTGATCTGTTTAGCTTAAATCTCATGTAAGACAATATATATATATATGGCTACACAACGTTGACTGGCGTGCTGAGTGGGGATTATGCCGCTTGTCCACGAATTGTTAATGTTTTCCATTAAAAATATAATACTCACTAAACCTTCCTATATATGTGAGTGAGAGAAATCTGCATTCATTTCCAAACTCATATAGTATATACAAGAGAAGATGGGTGCCGACTTCGGTGGCACACTATGAAGTGGTGGCCAATTGCTGCGCCTCAAAGTTTTTTATGCACCCTTTAAATTAAAATAAAAAAAAAAAAATCATCTTTTACCCTATCAATCTTTTTAAAAAAGTGGGGTAAAGATAAAATAGAATTAGTGTTGAATATTTGGGAGGTCTTCATAATTGATTTTACTTTTAGTTTCATACATATAAGAAAGATGTTATAGAATTGATATACTTATTAGTTATTAATCTATTTCATATTTTGAGATAGAATTAATATTCACTTTTTCATTTATATCTTTCTCAAAAAGAAATTTTCCTATTCCGTATCAACTCTTAATCTTCATTGTCTCCATCAAGCTTCTTCGATTCTCACAAGACATATGATGAATATTTAAGATATATATAATAATTTTAATATCGTTTTATGAATATGGGTAATTATAGATGAAATTATTGTAAGAATTTTCTATTATATAGTTCTTTTTTTTTTTTAATATTTTGACCTCCCTTACCCTTGGGGGCTTGGCTCCTCCTCACTCAGACACTCGCGCACCCTAACAGTCAGTGACTGAACTAGGAAGTTTTTAGGGGCCAATGAAATAAATAATGAACAATATCTAATTCAAGACTTAATTAAGGTAGCTAGCAATTATGGAGAATTATGAATTCATAACGAATTACCTAAAATTTTCACATTTATCATAATTGGAGTTCACAAAATATCTTGTATATGTAGTTTGTCACATTTGAATTTTCTATAAATGAAAAACTTATTGTCACAAAAATCTCATGTGTGAGAAAGAGACTCTCACTTTCCTCTTCCTCACACTCTCAGTTTAATGTAAATTGTAAGATGTGTTTCAATATCTCTTAGATATAAGGAGATGGAGGCGATTTTAGAAATAACTGTTAGTAGACATAGATTTTAAATTTTTAGAAATAGAGGTTTTACATGGACACAGTCACTTTCAAGGTTGTGAAAATGCCTCATATTTAAATATTAGAAATCATAAAATAGATTTGCCATTTTGGGCAGTTGGCCTTCCCTTTCACTACTTAGTTAACCATATATTCTAGTTTGGTTGGTTTGATGCTGAGCGGAATTTGAATATATTATGGTTCTATAATAATTAGCTCCTCGCTCCAACATCATCGAACCTTAATTAATAGTTTAAATGTTTAATCTATATCTTATCAAGTAATCAATCACAAATCATAAGCTATTTAACAATATACTTATTCTAGTGCTTATTTGTGGGACTCGATTTAACTTTAACAAAATATATTATGGTTAACATTTTGAGTGCTGGGTAAGTATATATTGGGCTTTATCTTAGACAGTACGTAGCCCATTGTTCTTTTTGTTTCTTAGAAACAAGAAACCTATTTGTTATATTATTGGGCCTTTTAATCTATAACGACTATTTGTATCGTATCTCTGATCTTTGAAATTTTATTCTATGAAATAATTAATGCAATAGTGATTACTGATAGAAATATAATATTCCTTCATGCATTGGATATCAATGGATTGGTGTATAGTGTAGTACATATAAATAAAGAGGAAATAGAGTATCCCCTTTCAACAGTATTAATTAATTAATTTGACAAAATATCTGATGTATCCGAACAATTAACTTCGTTTTATTTTAACATAATAAATTATTGTATTAACTAACTTATATTTTATTACCACGTGATTGTTTCAAACTTACCGGTCCATTTTGTATGCTCCAATATATTCTCTCCCATTCATCAAATAGTGTCCTATTTATTTTTTTCATAAGTTTTAATAAATTACTTGAGGGTCCTACTTTTATTATGTGAGGTGTAGTTACTAAAAGAAGAATGAACGGACTAAAATGATAAATGAAATACTATGAACGGAGAGAGCAGTATATTTTGGTGAAGTATATTTAATTCTTATAAATGATGTATTGGTCTAAAACAAGTTTTGGTATAAAATGATGGTCCAATTTATGTGAAATCCCTTTCCCTCAAACACACCTCCTCTTTTTATTAGAAAAAGAGAAGAAATTGAGTAAACTTCATTAAATAAACTGACATAAAAGTACATTTTAATCATATCATGCTACACCCGATCGATTCGATGAAATTCAAAGTTAATTTTACGTGATACTTCCGTACATTTTTATCTGAGCTAATAACTAGGTACGATGAAAATAAGATCTGTAGTTCAAATAAACTTATAAATATCTAATAAAAGTGGAGTCTCATTCAGTAATAACTAGATGATGTTTTTTGTTTTTTAGTAGTCTTTTATAACACAACCGATTAAAGCTCATTCGAATTCAGTGTCATTGATATAAAGAAGGAAAATTCTCTAGTATGAGTAGCTTTTATAAAACTTTATATGATGATTAATATTTCGGAGAGAGGGAATTAATTAGGTAAGACTAATAATAATATAATGAAAAGACAAGAAAAAAGAAAAGTGCTACAGTATTTGAGCAGACAAGGCGAGAAGGAAGGAGAAGTAGTACTGCAGGCAGAGAGGGGTCTCTGATTTCTACTGCTAATAATAATTTTTAGGGCCGAACAAAATTGCACATGGGACTTCTCTGATAAAATCCTGCCAAAATACATAAAGTTAATTTAATCCAAATTTATATAAAAACCATCAAAATAATATTGCCTGTTTGATTTGACCTCTTGACAAGATGTATCATTTACCCCATCCAACCCCCACACACCCCACAAAATAAAAGCTATTCCTTTAATTAATTACTCCCATTTATATTGATCCATTTTTCTTTTTTTCCGTCCGAATTATTTTGAATTATTTCAAAATAATAATTGATTAATACATAAATAAATTGCATCATATTAATTCATCTCTTATAAAATATTTTCATACTTTATATAAAAAAAATAATGCACCAATATAAATGGGATGAAAGAAATAGTATGTTTTTTAAAAATCGGTTAATTCCATGAAGTAAAACTTTTCATATTTAGGTATTAATATGCGAACAAAAATATAGTTTCCTACAATATCTATCCCTGTTTACTAAACAGTTTTTAGCCTTTTCATAATATACATATTATAGGGACGAACGCAAGACCGTGAATGCCTCGCCGACCGGCCGGATTATTGCCGTATTACTATTATTCTACAATAATATTGTACTTCATCGTATATTATCTTTATTATTTTGAGCGTTCATAAAGAATGCATCACTTATTTTATTTACTCTACACACACTATTTATAATTCAACCTCATCGATACCAACTCAAAATTTACAAAAACACTTACTCCTTCCGTCCCACCGAACGTGAGGCGTATTTCCTCGTGAGGCTTACTACACACACAACTTTAAATAATATATATTTTTATCACCACTTTATATCACTTTACACTATTTTTCAATTACCATTACTTCTTGCTTCAAAAAAAAAAAACACCTCACGTTCAGTGGAACGGAGAGAGTATCATTTACCGTTTAATTAAGTCAACAAGATAATACACTTTTTCTTCGCTCACACTTTAACCACCAATTAATTTTCTTAAAATTTGTGTCGTCCACACATTCTTGGTGAACAAAAGGAGTATTTTTGTCCACACATTTTATATGGAATGATGAAATTTTATCTGTCAATTTATGTATAAAATCCTAAGTGCACATAATACAATAGTAGGTAAAGGAATTAACGCATAAAATCAACACAAATACAATACAGATAGATCGAATTTGATATACATTTCTAATTTTTTAGTATTTCCATTTTAATCAGTTTCTTAATTCATCTCAGTGTGACTTGAAGTCTATGGTGAAGAACTCTTTGATTTACTATTTCCATTTTAATCAGTTTCTTAATATATCTCAGTGTGACTTTGAAGTCTATGGCAAAGAACTCTTTGATTTATAATAAGGATTTAGCTTGGGTCTATGACGGGGGAAATGTTGAAAATTATAAGAGCTTCTAACATTACTTGCAAGCTGGTTGGTCAGTATTACTCATATATGTTAATTTGCACGCAGAAATCAATTCAGATTTTATTTTATTGTTAATTGTATGTAGGGTTAGAGAATTAGTAAGATTTTGAATACCTAAAGGTCATAAAGAGAAAACACAGGACAAGATCAGAAAGGCTGTTTGCTTTGTACGCTCGATAACTAAGGTGAATAGTAAACCTACATAACCTTTTTGCATGCCCACATTTAATATAACATACTAATAAGGGTTGATTATAATATGAACTTTGAAGCATTTTTTAAAATATAACATAAAATCTTTTTTTTCTTAATTCCTTTTAAATTTGGTTTCTGGGAAGTCGATCATGGCTGTTGCTAAGAATCCAACACCAAAAAGCTAAATTAGTTCGTCAAATTCTCATGTGAATGCGCATGGTGGAAGTTTTTCTTCTCATTTTATTCTGAAATGTCGTTACCTATTGTGTTATTCCATGGAGAAATTTGATGATTTTATTCAGCTTTACGAAGCTAAAATTGATATTGTGAGCCTACATTATTATGTTTTCTCCCAAAATTTAAGATTTTTTAGAGAAACAAATCATGTTTATGTTAATTTTGAAATTATCTCCAAAATTCAAGGTTGAAAAGGGCATGGTTGCATGAGAAAGAAAAATAATGTGATATGTATATGGATAACGTAAAAAAAATGATTGTGGGAATCAAAAAATTTGAGTGGAATGAGGAGATTATATATAATACTAATATTATTATTATGTGATAAAAAATGTATTCCAAAAATAGGAATTGATTTGAAAAGGTCAAAATATATTTGATGAGACGCATTGACAATGCAAGCCACATATTTAGAATGCACTTTCTCAACAATTTTTTCTTAATTTGTTCAAACCAAACCCAGCAACTTTCCTACACTGAACTATTCAATAATTCTCAGTCCCAAAAATAGAAAATGCAATAAGTCACTACTTGTCATCAAAGTGTTTAACTACATTTCACTGATTCCCGTTTAAAACCAACATTTAAAATATTATTCCATCCGTCCCAACTTAATTGACACACTTTTTAAATTGGGGTGTCTCATTTCAATTGGCACATGTCATATATGGCATAAATTAGTCAATTTAATCAAGTCTAAAAGCACAAAAAAAATTCTTTATTCTCAAAAGTACAAAAGACACTTTATTTTAGGCTTAAGTAGTCTGAAAAGGTGTGAATTCAATACCATTAAGATTTTTAATAAAAATTTTCTTAATATAGGTGCATAAAATGGTGTGACAATTAGGCTAGGACGGAGGGAGTACAAAATTCCAATAGTGAACATTGATCGTCTTACGTTTGTTCGTGCAATAATATAGCTTCCCAATGTTACGTGATCAATTTTGATACATCTTAAGTAAAGAATATATTAATACGTTTTGGAATAAGTATTCAATTTGAAAAGAAAGAAAAAAGAGTTAATTCCCAATAATCGGATGAGATCCCCTATCCCCAATTCTTTGTTAGCTACAGTGTGTCACTACAAATTTTGATAGTTTTAATATTTTATTTGTAAAATAAAATTTATTATTACATAATATATTATGATAAATATTTATAGTAAAAAAAAAATTAAAAAATCATATACCATGATTTTGGAATAATCAACCAAATAAGTACTTTTTAAATCTAAATATTCCAAAATCGTGGTATATGACTTTTTAAAATTCTAATATTTGCTATAAATATTAGTCATGATATATTATGTAATAATGAATTTTGAATTTACAAAAAAATAAAAGTTATTAAAAAATTACCGAAATTTATAGTGGCACACGGTGGCACACGGAGAATTGGGGACAGAGGATCTCATCCGCCCAATAACGGCCACTTTTAAAAATTCTATAAAAAAAATATATTGTCAAATTAGTCCCTCTGTCGCATAAAGCACGATTATTTTGGACACAAGGTTTAAGGAGAATTGTAAAATAGTGTAAAATAATTATATAAAATATATACTACTACTATTCTTGTTTAAAATTGTATATGTAACAGAAGTATTCTAAAAATGAAACTGCTTATGTTTCGTGGAACAAATTGAAGAGGAATACGCCTCAAGCTACCTCAAGGTACTCAAGCATCTGGGACATAGAAAACATAATTTGATAGTACTACATTCTACTCTAATTTTGGATTAGGTAAAAGAATAAGTCTATTCAATTTTTAATGATATATATCTGACAGTTGAAAATACATAATCGAGAATGAAGAGATTTTATCCGCCCTAGCTTGCCAGCTTGATTCGCCCAAAGTTTTAAATAATTGACTGATATAAGAAGACTTTTTAAATCAAAATATGGGCATCTTTTATAAAAAGAAGAAAATGAATCCCATGAAATAGAAATATTGGTCAAAAGCACTGTGATCGTAGCATTAATTTACCAAAGAAAGAAGCAAAGGTTTAGAATTAATTGAAGGAGAGTGATGATTCTGATGCAACCCAACACTGCAAGAATTGTACTGCCAAAATTTGGAATTTTCCAGAAATTATTTTTGTTTATTTTGTTTTCTTTTACAAAAATAAGAAAATATTGGAAGGTAGAAATAATGTGAGAAGACAGGTTGAAGTGATATTCAAACTGTCATCACGTCCCCTCTCTTTATTTCGTGGTGGTTTATATATGCAGGGCCCCTCTTTTGTCTCTTATCATGCAAAAATTAGAAACATTTGAATTAAATGTTACACGAGCAAGGGTAATAAATTAATAGGAGTATATACTAATGTATGACAGGTTCATAAAGTTAAAGGCTTGTTTGTTTTCTAAAAACTATGGGTATGGTTGTTTCATTGCCATTCCCTCTTCTCAGTTTTTCACATATGTAAATTTTTCATTGAACATTTTATTTTAGTTTAACCTGACATCAACATTCAATTTAATTCTATTAATTCGTTGTATCTAATCTTAACACTGTATTAAAAGTAGAAACCAATATATATGAATCCCAAAAAAAATAACTCACCTCACATTCTTAATAATCAGACATTAATTTAACAAATTAACGTAAAAATATTGTCAGAATCAAATTAAAAAACCTAAAAATATTGACAGAACCTTAGTCCTACCAAAGTACTAATCACACAACTCAACGGCCAGAATCATGGCCGATAGAATCATCTATCCCCAATTTTTCATGTGCCATTACGAATTTCGATAGTTTTAATAAATTTTTTTTGTAACAAAAAAAAGAATATTTATAACAAAAAAAAGAATTTTGTTAAAATTTTTCATGTGCCATTACGAATCATCTATCATGACTAATATTTATAACAAAAAAAAGAATTTTAAAAAACCATATACCATAATTTTGGAATAATCAACCAAAATAAGTACTCCCTCCGTCCCAATTGTGTTGACACCTTATTTTTTGGCATAGAAATTAAGGAAGTGGAGTTTTTGTGTGTAAAGTGATGGGATCCACTAAGTTAACTAATTTTTGAAGGCAATTTTTTTTTTTACCTCTTTTAGTATGTGCCATTACTAATGAGACAAATTAAAATGGAAAAGGTGCCAACACAATTGGAACGGTGGGAATATTTTTCTAACCTAAATATTCCAAAATCATGGTATATGATTTTTTAAAATTCTAATTTTTTGCTATAAATATTAGTCATGATATATTATGTAATAATAAATTTTTATTTTACAACATTTTTTTATTAAAACTAACGAAATTCATAGTGGCACGTGAAGAATTAGGGACAGAGGATCCCATCCGGAATCATGGACTCCCATTTTCAATAATCTTTTCGAAATTTAATTAATTAATAAAAAAACTTTAATCCACGATCTCCAGGAGGTGTTTTAATTAATCCAAACTATACTAAGTCACTTACATATCAATTGTTTTATCTGAACTACATCAAAGCCTTACGTTTTTTTATCAAATCAACTCAATTTCATTGAGAATTTGTGATTTCATAATCAATAGTTTTTTAGACGACGACGACAACTGGGCAATGAAGTGTTCACTCGTAAGTTGACTGCTTAAACTCTTGAGTTTTGGTAAAAAAACAAAGCTAGGAAAGAAAAAAAAAATATGAATATATATAAAGAAGGGCATTTTGATCAATTTGAATACTTGTTATACAGCTTGAAATAAATGGACACCTTTTATCTTTTTAAATTAGAAACGGATATTCACATTAATTTTCACTGTCTAAACAGTAAACAAGAAGGAAATATAGCCATGCAAAATAAATGGATATGTGATTAAATTATTTTTTATCATAAATTTCCACATGAGATCAATTACGCATAAGTTATTACATATAAAAAATATGAATTAAATATGGAGTATAGACATCTACAACTACAAGCTGCGAATAGAACAAAAGTAACCCTCTCTTTACATTACAAGCAAAAACCAGTAAAACACTAGTTGGTCTTGACTTATGCTAGAAAAAATAAATAAAGAAAAGGCAATTCAATTATTGTCTCCCACTTTATAAATAAATCCTTTCGGTGTTTGTTTCTCTCTTAGGTGTCTGCTTCTTGAAATTATCAACAATCTCCTTTGCTTCTTCCCTCTTCAGGCTTCTTCCCTTCACTTAATTCCCCACCTTTTTCTCACACAAACTCCCACTTCCCTTTCCTCCTATTATTACAAATTCCCCAAATGAATCTTGCTCTCCTCCATATTCTCATCATCAAACTACAAATCAAGATTCTGTACTAATTATTATAATAATATTAATCTAAAACATATATATTTGGTTAATTAATTAAAAAAAATAATGTCTGGTGGGCCAGCCCTAGTGAACTACTGCAACTCGAGCAGCCCTACATCGGAGACGAGCTCCGGCAGCGGAAAGGGTATTGCGGCGGTGGCTTCCCTGAGCCGGTACGAGTCGCAGAAGCGGCGCGACTGGAACACGTTCGGGCAGTACCTGAAGAACCACAAGCCGCCGCTGGTGCTGAGCCGCTGCAGCGGCGCTCACATCCTGGAATTCCTCCGCTACCTCGACCAATTCGGGAAGACGAAGGTCCACGCCGGCGGCTGCCCCTTCTTCGGGCACCCCCACCCCCCTGCCCCCTGCCCCTGCCCCCTCCGCCAGGCCTGGGGCAGCCTCGACGCCCTCGTCGGCCGCCTACGCGCCGCCTTCGAGGAGAACGGCGGCCGCCCAGAGACTAACCCCTTCGGCGCACGCGCCGTCAGGCTCTACCTCCGCGAGGTCAGGGACTCTCAGGCTAAGGCGCGCGGGATCGCCTACGAGAAGAAGAAGCGGAAGAAGCCTCCCAAGCACCAGCACCAGCAGCCGCCGCCGCCCATGGACCACGACGAGGAGGAGATGATGATGGTGGGATCGTCGGCGCCGAGGGCTTCAATCGTTATTCCTTTATCTGTGCTCAATTAGGGTTTTCTGTAAGTGATTTTCTATGTTGATTAATTAATTTAACTCTTTTTTCTTTTTAGTATTTCTAAACCGATGCTGCTACGTACCTAGCTCTCTTTGATTAATTTCTAGTTTAGCAATTATAATCAAGGGCTTCTTTTTGTTGGTTAAAGTAGAACTAGGGCAAATTAATTACTAGTGAGATTAAGATACACTGTTTATGTTGTAAGATTATGCAAATATTTGACCTATGGTTAGTTTGTGTCAGTAATCATGATGGAATCATATATATATATGAAATCAAATCAAATACTACTACTATGGAATTAGCTACCAATCTTAATTAGTTTTATTAGTGCTTTAGTATGTGTTGCGAACCCTAATTGAGAAGTTGATAAACAAGTGAAATTGAGTGGAGATTAATTTGTAGCTAGTTGTTTGATGGTGGGTTGCTGTTTGCGTTCTACGTTTAATTTGATTTGCTTCCATAATGCCTCTCAGCATGAATTTAATCTCAATATTTCATTTCAATTATTGTGGCACTGTGTGTGTTGTGTTATGTGTATGAAAGTGCTCACATTTAGAATATGTTCCTTTTTTATTTCTTTCTACTTAAAGTCTAGATATTTTAAAGGTCTCATAAATGGAGACCAAGTTATAGTCCAAAGTTTATGTACATTGAATAGCAAAGTACATAGATATATCCAATCACGCATTTTATTCAATTCAGATTCGAATGAATCATTGTATTTCGACGTCCGATTGATGGATGGAAATTAATTAAAGAAAACTCTACGGATAGATTTTTATTAATTTCGTGTGTAAGTAATCAATACCACATTTATATATGTATTTTTATTATATCATCTTGATCAATCATTGATAGATACTTCAGTGGCATCAAGAAGCTATAGATGCAATTGTTTACTAAAACAAGGTAAATTCCATGGAGAAGGGGTGTGCACAGCACCCCCCTCTCACATGGCAATATTATATTAAATTCCTTCTCTATGGAAAAAACCACTAAAACAAATGCTTCCCAAATTAAGGGCAAATCTCGTACATAGGCAGATGTAGGTAGTTATATAGGTAATAGATAACTAGGTGTAACATGTATGCATATCTCACGGTGATTGCATGGTAGACATTGTCATAATTATGTAAATATGTAGGCATGTGTATATAGTACTCCCTCCGTATACTTAAGTTTGACACCATTTTTTTTTGGAATGTATTTTTAGTAATGATACTTTCCAAAAAAGGCAATAAATTTACCTTATAAATTTGGTTAACAAAAGTGGCTACACCATTTTACACATAAAAGCACCACTTTCGTAATTTTCGTGCCGAAAAACTATGTTCCAAGCTTAAGTATACGGAGGGAGTACATAAGTAAGATCATTGTTTCATAGGTTGATTGTAAAAAAAAGCGAAAATACCTCTAAATAACCACTTTAGTTAGTAAAAAAAATTATAACCATAAAAATGAAAATATATTAATTTTAGTTATTTCTATGGAAACAGAAACTTGTGTCTTTTTAGAAAAAATATGATGCAAAATTAAGATCGAGTGAAATCGAAATTAAGCATTACATGAAATTAATACCAATTTTTGCATCTTATAAGTGTAAGCTTCACAACGATGTGAAATTAATATCCAATTTTTGTGAAAGTTACGCTGACATTCGAAATTAATACACAATTTTGCATCTTAAAGTAACTTTCACAACGAAGCAAAATTAGTACACAATTTTGCATCATGCTTAATTTCGTGTCACAATTTTTACATCATATACGAAAGAGCATTTTGGGTAAAAAGAACTATAATATTATTATTATTATTATTATTATTTTAGTAGTTAGATTAATCAATACTACCAGTTTGGCTACTATGATTTTTGCCGCAAAAAATATTGCCGACGTCGTTCAATTGTGATCTTCGCGATGTGTTTTATAAATATTGTAATGATATTTAAAAAAAAAAAAAAAAAAAAAATTGGCAGCGAAACACACCCTACTAAATTTTCGAACAATCTTAAAGATATATGGCAGCGTGAACTTTGTAAAGATCCAGCAGTTTGTTTCTTCTGAATTTCCAAGGAGAGTGAAAAAAGTTACACCATAGTATTTTCGCAATCGTAGAAAGAAACAGAAAAAAAAATCAGGTTATCATTGCCAATTTGTAATACATGTCTAGATCACAATTGGTCAAAGTTAGTACTAATTTTTTTGCCTAATATTCTAACATGGGATGAGTATTTACAGAATTTAATTTATACTTTTAATCATAAAAATTAATCCTAAAATAAAAAATAAAATTAAATAAATGAACTAAAATACTAAAAGGGAGAGAAATCTTGAAACTGTGGGCTCGGACCCATACATCGATCGTAGTTCCCAAAACCATCTTATAATAATGAATCAAAGCCAAACATCAAAATATAGTATACTCTTTTCAGATCATATATACCAAGGATTGTTGCTCTTTGCTGATCAAACCTCCTTTATTATATATTCCAATATACATCAACCATTTATTTCACGTCATATTCCATCATCGTTTCATCTTACAATATTCTAGCTTACTAGTTTGATTTATTTGATTTCACATTTCGCTTTCTTCATTATTGTCAGGCATTTGGAAGATAGGTCCACGATAAGATAAAATGATTACATGAAGGAACATTCCACTTTTGATATCAGAGAAAAATACACCACATTTCTTGGTAGACAAAGCTTTAATCTCAACTGGCCTCCAATTTCTTCTATAAATCTATAATTACTTGCACAGATATATGATGTCAACCGTCACTTTATTCCACATCTTATTTTTCTTTTTTTGGTCATTGCCCTCCATCCACACCCTCCTTTCCAGATAGATATATAGCCAAATTACATCTATTCTCAATGTATTTTTATTTTAATATATTCCTTAAACAATCAACAAAAATGCTTATTTTTCGTTTGTGCGTGACAACATTGCTTTTATGTATTCACTATCGCATGCCTTCATTTTTTGTGTTTATTTTCAGTTTCTAGATGTGGTTTACCATTAGAGGTGCATATAAATCACATTCAGAATTACAGGCAAAACGTCTGTGTTGCATTTCGTCGTTGCGAAGATCTTAAGATTGAACCGTTTAATTTATTTTAGGTGAAGAATTGAAAAACTTATGGCTCTACAAAACTACGAACTTAGCCATTAGCTAGAGATCTTGGAGTAAATTCATATGATTAGTTATCGTGGAATATGCAATGCAAAAGATAATAAATATAACTAATTAAAAAGTGATTTAATAAAGTAAATCACTCCTCCTATAACCTGTCAGATAAAGAACAACTTAATACCCATTAAGACACTCTTTAAGTATGGTCGACGAAGCATTATCGGCATAGAAAACTAGGTATAATCCAAGGGGAAAATACCTCAATACCCATCAAGATAAACTATCAAGATTCCCCCATAATATCCCCTTCTATATATAGTTAGTGCAAAAGATATGATTCATCACCATTCAATACTATAACACTCAAAGCAATCAATATACTTGTATTCTTGGAATTCATTAACGAAATTATCATCATCATCATCTACCCCAAATCACCTCCCAAAACACTTTGAAGAGTAACTTTGGCACCTTTTAATCTCAAGGGTCGTTAATGGACTCATCAAACACCTGGATTCTCAAGAGTACCTTTAGCACCTTTTAAACACCCGAATATCTTCAATTAATTTAGACATCATCAAACACCTGGATTCTCAACGATTTTTTGTTTATTAGAGGAGAAAAAGAAAGAAACTCGAATATATATAATTAGTAGTTCACGAGTCGATTAAACTTATTCACAAATCTATAGATACCTTCTCCTTTTCTATAATTAAAAGGGTATTTTGTTGAGCTTATAAACTCATCAAAATAATTTATAATTTAATTACTGGACTTTGCTAGGATCGACCTCAAATAAAGTTTTGTGGTATATGCATGCATGTGAGGTGGTGAATTATTGAGGAAAATTAATGGCGTAATTAATTAGGTGGAGTGTGCATAGATGGATGGCGGTGGTGTGTATATGAATTCCACATTTACACTCAATTCTTGTGGAAGAATACTCTCATAAGAGCTGAGCTGAGCTGAGCTGAGGTCCCTACCAAATTAATGCTATGCTATTATTGGCGCAAATTTCAAGTCGCCTCTTTGGATCGATAATTTCCCAGCTTTTATAATTAGTGGACGTTGTTATCTTTCATTTTTACTCCAAGATTAATTAATGAGACTTCTCCCTTTCAAATAATATACTCTAACAAAAATACACACACACACACATATATATATATATATATATAGGGTTAGGTTAACGGAAGAACCATTATTAAAGTGAGAACGGGAGAACCAGAAAAATCTTGAATCCGCGTTGAAAAATTATGAATCTGCCAGGTAAATTTGTGAATCCGAAAACACGGAAAAAAATTTATTTTTCGTAGCTCATGGGATTCGAACCCAATGAAAAAATCCATGTTTTTGGATTCACAAATTCACCCGGCGGATTCATAAACTATCAACGCGGATTCATAACTTTTCATGTTCTCCGTCATAACTTTTCAGGTTCTCCAGTTCTCACTTTAAAAGTGGTTCTCTTTTGAACCTTTCCCTATATATGAGGAGGTTCAAATGAGAACCTCTTTTTATAGTGAGAACGGAGAACTTCTATCAACCGTCCATCTACTAGATCTACGGTTACAATTAAATATGTTATTAAAGCAATAAAATCATTAACAACATTCGTTGAGGGATATTTAAGTAAAATCGTTTATTCAACTAACTGATTTCTTGCTACAATATAGGGATGCGTTATCTTTTTTATATGGAAGGTTTTTTTTATATCAATCATTAGTCCATTTGAAAAGGTGTGTTATGAAATTATAATATCATAATATTATCTTCCTCCCGTCAAATCTTTCTGCTTTCATACTCCATTAGTATCAAACTCAATGTCCATCATGGATGAGATGGTTTAGCAATTTTTTTATTTTGAAATGTGCCGCCACCGCCACCAGCCTCGAGATGCACAATGTGCAATTCGAATCTGCACAGAACATGATAACGACATGCACGTAGAAATCTTCTGACTCCAATTTGGAAGTTGTTTAAAATATTTTTGGTTTTATGGTAACATCTAAATTACTATAAACTTCTCATTGTGTTTAACTTTTTTATTAAACCGACTAATATCTAAATCACAATTTGAGGTTAAGAGGAATTGATAAATCTTAATTCTCATTCTAGATGATGTATTTACATAAAATTAGTTGAGATGCACAATGTGCAATTTGAATCTGCACAGAACATGATAACGACATGCACGTGGAAATAATTTTTGCGTTTTAAACATGCACATAACAAGATACTGAGCTGCACTCGCGTATTTTTTGTGATTCGATGGTTGAGTCGTCGCCGCCGCTTCACAGCTCAAAATCAAGAACAGTAAAATAAATATTGTCTGCACTCAAGCATTTACCTAGATGAAGCCTGCGAAAATTTGTATTGCTTTGGTTGTGTAATTCTCACTGTCGCATCGCGATTCTGCCGCGGTCTCTCTTCTTCAAAAGCCAACCCTCTTTTGCACAAATCAATTTTTAGATTTGGAACCCCAAAAAGACGGTTGGATAGTAGGGTTTATGTTGATTTCCATAATTATAAAATAATAAAATTACATGTATATCCTTCTACAATTTATAACATAGTAAACGGATGATAATCTTGGCCGTCTATATCTAATAGATCTATGGTCTATAATGATTCTCATGTTCTCATCTTAAGGGTGGTTTTCCATATAACCACCCATATATATATATATGTGCACACTAATATTTATGAGCATTTCTCGTGAGCATAATTACATATAATTCACGTTAACATTTTCTCCTTTACCTTTTTTATATCTCACAAATTATTACTAGAAACATCATATTTATAAATTACATAAAATTCAATTGATCGTTTCCTCTTTAACTTCAAAATGATTAATGAAATTAAATCATCATTAGATTTGTATGTAATTTGTACATTTAATAATGATGATAGTAATTTATGAGACAACATATAACAAAATGAGAGGATAGTGCCACCTAAGCACAACCCCATCTAAAATCTCTCCATTTCAACATCTCAATTTTGTCAATTTTTGTTTTTAATGTATTTTAAAATTCAATATAATAGACCAATTAATTAAATTTAATAACACTATTATTCATTCTCCCAAAACCCTCCCTACTTCAAAATTGAGAGGCAACAGAGGGCACCCTTCAATTCCACCTCCGCGCACGCCACTGCAGCCCGATGGTGCCATTCAAATCCGTCGTCGGGACCTCGCTATTCCACCGCCACGCACGCCTGCCGCAGCGCGCCCTTCAATTCCACCGCCGCGCATGCCTGCTGCCCTTCAATTCCACCACCGCACACGAGCCGCAGCCCGATGGCGCCCTTCAAATCCATCCCCCGACAGAGATGGCGCCCTTCAACGACCTTCAAATCCAGTCCAAATAGACTCGACTCTTAGAATTCCATACTGCCTTCAAATCCATTCCAAATAGACTCGACTCTTAGAATTCCATACTCTCAGTGGCTGTTAACAGAAACTGAAATCACGCTAATATTTATTATACACGATGAAGTATATTTGTACTCATATAGAGGTATTATTCTATTATCTCTTTCACTTATAGCGTTCATATCCAAGGTATTATCTTCTCTGAACTCTTCTCTCTTATCTCTTCACACCAATTCAATTAATATGTGTTTGGTCTGGGTTAGGGACCAACAACAATACTATAAATATTAGAAGGCTCGTTCGTTAACAAGGCTCTTTACCTTTCGTTGTAGTGAATCGTAGGCCTGGCACGTAGAAGTGCTGGATTCGAGAGTTCCGTGAGTGACTTCCGAGAAGTAGCCTGCAAAACAGAACCGAAGAAGGGGGTTCTCCGGGGAGAGACTCCGACGCTTAAGTCAGTAAAGACACCGAAAAGCGTAAAGTAGCAAAGGGTTTTAGCAAGAGAGTTCTTGTAGTTAAGAGTATTTGTGAATACTTACCTTCTTATGTGAAATGCATGGGGTATTTATAGTAGAAGGGTTGTTAGGATACGATAGGCAACATATTTGTTGAGGAGGGGTATTTTTGTAATTGTATACCTGACAAGGTGCACCGGCTTGGCAATGTACCGGGAATATTCACAGTGCTATTAACCAATGACACGGGGACACGTAAGGT
>JAYJMF010000036.1:1037677-1065391 GCA_036873715.1 Salvia sclarea | reverse complement strand
CGTGTCAGTTAAAAATTTGATCTTGTTGTAATCTTGCCGTGGCGTAGGAGAAGTTTTTGCATCTTGGTTTGGGATTGGAATTACTTTGTTTGTTTCTCTTTTTTTGTTTTTGTATTGCTTTGTTTTCACATGGCATTTTGGGAGTAAAATCTGCAGATTGTGTTGTTGCTGATATGATTTTAACGCTTCTTTACCTTTGCCTTTGCAGAGAATAAAGTTGTAAATCCCAAGTTGTTGTAGAAAGTGTGAAGATTATCAAGAAACTATGGGTTATCTTTGTGATTTCTGTGGGGAGCAAAGATCGATTGTATACTGTCGCTCCGATTCAGCTAGTTTGTGTTTGTCGTGTGACCGCAACGTCCATTCCGCCAATCCCCTCTCCAAACGACATTCAAGAACGCTTCTCTGTGAGAGGTGCAATGCTCAGCCGGCTTCCGTTAGATGTATGGATGAGAGGGTGTCCCTCTGCCACAACTGTGATTGGACGGGGCATTCGAGCTCAAACACGAGCACTGCACATAAGAGGCAAAACGTGAATTGCTACTCCGGATGCCCCTCAGCTGCGGAGCTTTCTCATATTTGGTCGTTTCTCTTGGATAGCCCTTCGGTTGGGGGTTCCGCCTGCGAACAGGGGATGGATTCAATGAGCATTTCGGATGCCAAGCAGAGGGATTGCCGGGGCCCTAAAGAAACGAACAGTAGTAGCAAAGTTGTGTCCTTTGCGGCAGAAGCCAGCAACCTGACTAATGTGGATTTGGATAAAGAGGCCGTTTGGATGGAGTCGGAGTCCTCTACACCTCTTTATTCCAAGATGCGGAACACAAATCTGTTGGCTGGAACTACTCGATCTTCTATGCGCAAGGTAACTATTTCGCCCCAACGGAATTTACTTTCTTATCACCTGCCTGCATTCCATTGATTATATATTTGTGAACTTATTTAAAAGTTAAAAACTTTTTTTTCTATGGCGGAAGTATAGTAACATGTAAACAATTAAATGTATAGTTTAGTGTGGAGAAATTGCATCTAATGAACAAAAAAATAAGTAGAATGTCTAAACTCTGAGAACACAACAGAATTTGTTACCAATAACTATTTTTCGAGAGTTGAAAGGAAGAAGAGTCGAGTGAGGACTTGCACTTTCTCTCGTTCTTTCTAGTTTTGTGGCGGTAGCTATTTATTGAGTTCATTACTACCTTTTAAGTAGATGAACATACATATAGATGGTAACTCTTATCTTACCTTAAAATGTAAAAGGAGAGAGAATGGCAATACCAACCGGGAATGGCTACTCAAGCACAACTCCATTTGGCGAGGATACAAAATAGAAGTGAAATACTGTAGCGAAGGATCTCTGCTCAAACATAGTTTAACCTAGATAAAGTTTGAACCCGGCTTGAGGTCGAAACTAGAAGTCGAGATATTTAGTAACATGACAAATTTAGACTACCATGTTATAAAGTTTGCTATATATAACTGAAAAGACATAGAGAGTAATGTTACTGTTTCCTTTCTTGTTGCAGACATATGTACCTCGAGAAAAGGGGATTGCGGAATGTGAGGATAGTGATTTCTATGAGAATTTTAATGTGGATGAAATCGACTTAGGATTTGAGAACTATGACGAACTTTTTGGTGCTGGCCTCGATAACCCTGACCAGCTCTTTGATAATGAAGACCTTGATGGATTATTTGGGCCACACGACATGTCCGGTTCCGACTGTCAGGGTGCTTACCTCGCTGAGGTATTCTCTTGTTGCTTCTCTTATATATTACTGTGGTTCGTGTTTTCCATATCAGTCTCGTGTGTATGAAATCATTGATTGTCAAATACTCAAATTCTTGTTTAATAAATCGATATCAATCTAAGATCCTATCTTCATGGTGCTTGTTGAGGCGGATTGAAATGGAATCCTTAGCTTTTTACCCCATTGAGGCCATAAGTAGCAATTTTTCCACTTTTGTGATCTGCAGTTTTAGTGTACATATATTAACGTATACTTTAACAGAACATAAGGTTCATTGAAGGTAACATTTGCTGAATATCTTTGGCTTATCTGTCGATCTTCTTATACTATCCACAAAAGGGTCACTTGCGAACTCCATAATTTCGAAATCTTGGTGTGATTCATGGTTGGTTAGTTTTCTCTATGAGTTTTAACGGGCACACTTCTAACAGAAATGCTTAAATTTTGTCAATTTACTAGGGATCGTCAGTCGGTGGTATGAAGATGCAACCAGCATGCAGCAATGCAGCATCTGCAGATTCCGTTGTTAGCTGCAAGACTGAATCCAACTTATGTTTTATGAGGCAAGGCCACTCGGGACTCTCGTTTTCCGGCCTCACCGGAGAAAGCAGTGGCGTTGACTATCAAGATTGCGGTGCGTCATCGATGATAAACATGGGGGAGCCGCCATGGGGCCTTCTGGGACCCGAAACTCTGATGCCCAACTCTTCCAGCAGGAGCGACGCTGTCATGCGTTACAAGGAGAAGAAGAAGACACGAAAGTAAGGATCCAATTTCTCAAATTGTTGTGTAATGCTAAAAATTCGTTCTTTTTCTTGGCATATTGTATGATAAAAGTCTTGAAACTTATCCACTCTCAACGATGTGACAGATTCGAGAAAAAAGTAAGGTATGAAACGCGGAAAGCCAGAGCAGATGTGAGGAGGCGGGTGAAGGGACGCTTCATCAAGGCTGGTGATGCTTATGACTACGACCCGTTGAGCCAAACCAGAAGCTACTGAGTGAAATTTCTTCAAGCCGTTCAATTAGTGAAACGAGCACTACTAGATTTACATCACAAAGAAAATGCAGGGTCGGGCTTGCAGGGGTGGGGCCCACCTCGTTCTCCCACAAATAAAGCCGGACGGATGGAGAGGAACGGCACATCCTGTCATGTATGGGGAAGAGACGAGGGTGGAGAGAAGATTCCGGCTACCATCAACGGGGAAAGGTACTAGGTAAGATCGATACTCCCATGGCGGAAGTAGCAGCTTTGCTATATTTTGTTAGTTTCTATGATATGTTATACTCTGTTTTAGGTGTTGTTTGATTTTGGATTTGGACAACATGTATAGAGCATAAGTTGTCCATTTTTTCACACACTTGATCAAGAATGATGATTTAGAAACCATACTTTTCTTGCATCATAGCATTAGCATGTATTTAATGTAATTATGGTTTTATATTATGTGTTCGTTTTGTTGATATCTTCTTGGTAGATGAGATCTTATCTTGTCTCTTGGTTGGATTTCATGGTCACTGCCATGCATTGCCCACATGAAGTTCACGTGCTTCGTCGAAAGCGACAAATTTACGGTTTTACCCGTAATAGCGGCCCCGGATTTCTCTCGTTATCGAAAACAAAAAAAGAAATTTAAAAAAAGGACAAAAAATGTACAGTAAGTACCCAACTCATTTTTCAAATAATTTCAGAAATAATACTAGAGAAATTGTAAGATGTGTAAAGATTGGATTTTTATTGTAAAGATTGGATTTTTATTTTTCACATTGGTGTTTTATGTCGGTGGAAATGGTTGAAACAACAAGAATAACTAAATCTCTATATGTGGAAAGAGAGAAATGTGCAACTGATGTGGGACCAAGCTGGCGTGATGTGAACTTTCATCTATGTAAAAATGGGTTAAATTATTGCACAAACTTTCATCTCATCCACTAAAAGAAACACCCAAAATTTCCACTATTACTCAACTGAAGTGAGGTCAGCAGATAATTAATTAATTTTCCTATTTTAAAACGAAAAAATACTGAAAAACATGTCTATATATACTCTTCCCGACAATCTTGACTTGCGGTAAGAAAGGCCTAATCTTTTTGCTCGACCTGTAATCCATCTTCTCTATTTTCCCTTCAAATACCACTTTGATTTCTTGAGAAAGAAAGGAAAAGGGCTCGTTTCTTTGCTATTCTTGGTGGGTTTTCATCTACTTTTATTTAGGGATCTAATTTCATGTGCTTTTTATGTTTCTATTTCAAGGTCTTCCCCCTTTTTCCAGCTCATGTTTGTTCAGATCATTCTTGATTAATTGCTGATGTGTTTGGTTATAAAATTATGATCTTGTTTTTCTGTGTGATTTTTAGCTCTATTTGTTGAGAACCCTTTTGGGAAATTCATCACAATATTCCAGTTTCTAGTGTTTTAGGGTTGTGGAAAATGAAGGTTTTGTTTTGTTTGTTTTATACATGTATGGATTTTCAAGATTCTGAGCTGAGCACATCTTCTTTGCATAAGTTCTGTTTTCCACTTTTTGTTATTCATTTTTGGCATCGGATTCGACCTTGTTTGAGGATATATATGATTGGATTGGATTTGATTTGATGGATAAAGATCCCTTCTTGATGTGCATTTGTTCAACTGATTGATTCACTTGGCCTTTGAGAAGTAATTGCTTTTGATTATTTGCAGTTAGAAGCAATTGCCCAACTAAACCGGCACCAGAGTTAGTTCGTCCTCACACGAGGCTTTGTCTTAACTTTTTCGAGTAAGGCCTTGCCCGTTTTCGATTTCTTGAAATCGAGAGCTACAATCTGCAAAAGCCCTTTTAATCTTTATGCATAGCAATAGCTAAGATTTCATCAATATATGCATTAGGTTTTCTTGTTGTAGTGCTCTTAGAAGTAGACTTTGTTCGATTTTTGAAGTCATTTTTGGTTAGAATCAATTGCCCAACTAAACCAGCACGAGAGTTAGTTCGTCCTCACACGAGACTTTGTCTTAACTTTTTCGAGTAGGGCCTTGCCCGTCTTCGATTTCTTGAAATCGAGACCTCAATCTGCAAAAGCCCTCTCAATCTATCTATATGCATACCAATAGCTTAGATTTTATCAATATTTAGGTTTTCTTGAAGTAATTTGTAACTGATTGAATACTTTATTATCTTTCCATTAGGTTTTGATCCCACAAAAATGGCAATCTCATCTTATCCAACTCCAGCTGATGCTGGAGTCCTCTGCATAATCCTGGCAAACACGGCGATATCCATATCCATCGTGAAGGAGATCGTTCGCTCCATACTGCACGTCGTTGGCATCCGGATCGCTTCGTGGGAGGAGCTCTCAGCCGACCAGTCGGGCTCGGGTGGATGTCGCAAGGGCCCCTCGGAGTCATACATGGAGGAGTTCCGGAGCCAGATACCCGCCATGAGGTTCGACTCGCTCTCCATCCACGACGACTACCCGGGGCAAGAGTGCTCCATCTGCCTCTCCGAGTTCGAGCCCAATGCAGAGGTCAACCACCTCACGTGCGGCCACGTCTTCCACAACGTGTGCCTCGAGAAGTGGCTCAACTATTGGAACACAACGTGCCCCCTCTGTCGCAACTGCATGATGCCCCAAGAATCGGAGGAGGATGAAGACGAGTATACCTGCCCCATGTGAAGGAATTCGTCGCCCACGGTTGGTTTGTACAGCGTAGTTTGATCGGTTCGTGCCCATCGTTTAGCTGCCAAGGTTTGCGTCCTCTTGAAGTGACGGGTAGTATACGTGTTGTATATAATATATATCTATATATTGTAAACGGCGTCGTTTGGAGTAGTCATGGTTGTCTTCTTGTTGTAGCAGCATCCATCAAGCTGCAAGCTAGTTTGAGCTTTTGTGATGGTGAAGCCTTTCTTTTTAATGGTGTTAACTATGATTTAGAGAGACGGAGATGAATCTATGGAAATTGATGTGATTGTCTGAAACAGATTGGGATACAAAACGAGGAAGATAAGTCGATGGCAACGACGCTATGATTTTCATGGTGAGTCGGAGCTTCTGTGGTTCCTGCACCGGAACGAGCCAGCGTGTGTCGTTGAGACGGAGTAAGCTCTCGTGGGGCTCGTTGCAGTCTTTGATTCTCCTGCCTTTCTTGCCCTGCAATCACAACCCTCCATCATCACTCAGATTGGTACAATCTCACCATCAGATTCAGATCAAACATCATCAAATTGAGCAAGAAAAAGCCACAAAACAACAAGTGTGTAGAAATTGCTTCTTTCATTCAAATTCAATGCAAGATTTTGCAAAGATTATAAACAAATGTGTGATAAAACAAACAGGTTGCCCAATCTGAAGTAAGCTTGCTTCTCTGAACCCATATCGGCCCGTTGCTCGTTGCTCGTGAAACGATCTCACACGAATTTTATTCGAATTTGAAGCCTTTCTGTGATGTTTCCCCCCCCAAGTTTCTCAGATCTTCATCTTCACACCACAAAAGTGAATGATTTGGGTAAAAATAGGAATTCCTTCATTAGCATGTGTTCAAACCATCTCTGCAGTCTTTAGTCAGATCATTGAATGTCTCAATCTTCTCCTTCCCCATCATGAACACTTCATTATCAACCATCTGCCTCATGTAGCCATCGAACTCGAGGGAGCTCCCGTTGTTCAGCCTCGTCGTTTCATAGCACCAGTCGCTGCCACCATCCCACAGATCCCTGTGTTCGTCGAGAAACTGGATCGAGTACCTCTCCTTCAACGGGTCGAAGAACGACCTATCCGCCTCGTCCGTAGCAATGTAAACACTCCTCCCATCTCCCACATTCCGAGCTCTCAAAGCCGCCATCACAGCTTGTGGGGACGTGTCGCGATCAAGATTCGGCCACACCTCCGTGTTCCTCGCCTTCTCCCCCCTCTCGACGCGAACAGAGTCGAAATCCCATCTCATCCTCGATGCAATCGCGGACGCCACGTCCAGCAGCTGCCTCGACTTGAAAAGCTTGTGCCACGGCCGTCGGATCACAGCATCCGCCTCGCCCTCACACACCCGGTGCCAGAAATTATCCGGCTCGACTCCCCCAAACCGCCTCATGATCAAACTGTCAGTAACCTCAGCTAGCCTCATCGGTGTGACTCTGAAATCCTCGACGAGATGGAGCTTCAACCCGTCTCTCTCGCTCCATTTCCTCCAATAGGACCAGAACCGAGCTTGATCAACCACTGAGGCCGTCCCCTTCAAGTGCTCGATATCGAAGTAGAACCGGAAATCCTTCCCCTCCTCGTCCGCACCAGACGAGGTGTGGATCTTCGACAAGCATATGCTCGTGTCCATAACCAGCGTCCGGTTCAAGAACTCCGCCTCCCCTAGCATACACACGAAGCTCCACATATAGTGGCTCATGCTCTTGCACCTCTCACCACCACCCACATAAACCAAGTACTTCCCTCGCCGGAACGATTCCTCCTTCTCCACCGCCGTTTTCCCACGAGAATCGAGCTTATCTATAGCCGTCGAGATAACCTTCTCAACCTTCCCCTTCCCCTTCCTCTTCCTTGCATTCCCGCCGGAATGATAATCCCCAATTCCAACCACGCTCAATGTGCAATTCTCAAACCTCAAAACCCTAAAACTCCGATAATCCTTATTGAACCCACCCGATTTCTCCTCCTTCGCCCTAAATCGCCACGCCATGTGGCAAACGCTGCCGTTCTCCCCCGCCACGGGCTTCCCAAACCGGTTGAAATGCACATCCTTGAACTTCTCAATCGCAGCTCGCATCAGCAGATGGAAAACCTCGAGATCGCGGCAATTGATCGGCTCGTCGGCGCGGCAGTCGCGGCTGTCGGCGAGCTCCGCGAACCCTGCCTCCGCCACAGCGGATTCGACGTCGGCGGTGTCGATTAGCGCCGCCGCCTCCGCCTGATCGGTGGAATTCGAGTCCGGCGAGAGGAGATCCGCCATCTCTGAGACCGGGTGGAGGAAGGGGGGAGCCTCGGAGGAGTCGTCGGTGGTGGCGATTACGGTGAAAATCACCACCGCGGTTACGAAGGCGCTGAAGCAGATGCTCGCGATCATATCTAACGAATTCTGCCCCAGATTTTGAGGTCGGAAGCTCCCGCCGCTTCTATACGGCGAAGTACGGCGCAACATTTTGTTCCTTTGCTCGCGCTTTCTCTGTTGAGCTCAGTTTCAGTGATTCAGTGAAAGTTAGAGAGAGATTTTGTATGGCATATCGACGAATAGGTGGAATGCAGCAAATATGGAGCTCCACCATTGAAGATGAAGCAGAGCTTTGTATTGTGTGTGTGTATGTGTGTGTGTGTGAGAGAGAGAGAGAGTGGCGCGAGTCAAAATCTGAACAACGGTTAAGCTAGATTACCCGCTGCTAAAATGAGCCGGGTGCGCAGTTTTAGTCCCGCTGCGCCTGATTATTTTTTGCGCTTTTTTGTAATACTTTATTTATTTTCGTTTTATATTTTTCGAAATGGATTCACCAAGAAATAAATATACTAATTGAAATACTATATTGATTAATGCAATCGCTTTTTATTTGTGAGAAATAGATTAGTTTGACATTTTGATTAAGACACATGCACTTGTTAATTATCCATTTTTACTAAATTGGTTAGATCATTACAAAAAGAGTTACATCTACGCCAATTGATTACATGACTTTCATTCAATTGTTTCCAATATAGACTGTTGACAAAGCTCTCTTACCTCAATTTTGCATTTAAATTATGCAAATACCTGAATATCCATTAACTAAATATAAAATTCAAGAACCATAGTAGTTCAACTGGAAGGAAATAAAGAAAAGGAAATACTATAGAAAAAAAAAATGCCGAATCATAGAGATTGTAGAAATGACTCATTACTATATACATTGACGTAAAACAACACTGATTCTTCTTCTCCCAAACACCAACTCAATAGTGTTCCACAAGTAAATGATGCAAGAAAATTGTAGACTTACATACTCAGAAATGGACCATAGTTGTAAATTTCTATCACAATGCACCAACAGTTTTGAGATGGGATGACGAAGAAGATTGAAGCTGTGATGAAGCTGTATCAGATTCTTCAAATTCATCGAAGTCGACTCGCGGGCCACCACTGATTTGCTTCCTGCTAAACAGAGAATGAATCTTCATATGCATACTAAGGTTTTGATAAAAGCAGTGAAAGTTATCAGCAACACAAACATACCTCTGAGATATGAAGGTGTCGTTGGATAGTGCCTTTTCCAGTCTCTCCTCGAATGGCGTCGCGTGCCAGCTAACTTTCTGATCCTGCAAGGAGAGTAGTGGCATTGATAAATCTCCATTTGCATACAACAAAAATCTAAGAAAATGAGAAAAAGAAGGAACTAAAATCAAAGGGAGAGGTATACCTCTTTGTACTTGGTAGTTGTATTGGGAATCCCATTTACACCCCACCATTTGGGAGAGGCATGAGTGGCTTCTTCATCATCTCTCCAGTGAGCTGCCACCATCCCAAGAATGGGTCGATCACCCGGACTTCTCCCAACATTTTCACCGCCATGTCCGTTGCCTCCTTCTTGGTTGGCCGGGCGTGTTTTCATC
This sequence comes from Salvia sclarea, assembly GCA_036873715.1. Taxonomy (NCBI): domain Eukaryota; kingdom Viridiplantae; phylum Streptophyta; class Magnoliopsida; order Lamiales; family Lamiaceae; genus Salvia; species Salvia sclarea. Next base: position 1,056,080 of record JAYJMF010000036.1, on the reverse strand, counting down.
CACTCAGACAAGCTCAGCTCCTCCTTCTTGACACTTTTAAGCAAAACATCATCCTTCAAGGTTGCTTCATCATTAGACTTTGGTGGTTCCCTCTGGTGGTTGGGATCTGAGTTTTCTTCGTTCAACTCGCTCCAGTGGGACTCAATCGGATTCAAGACAGAATACACGTACTGAGATCGAATCTTAGTAGTTCCGCCAGCAATAATGTTCGTGTATGCAGGGAACACAGTGCCGGGTGTTTGCATCTCATCGGTCAAGTGCAGTGGGGTCGGATATGGTGATGGCATTGATACACTAGAACCACCAGATGATCCCGATTGTTTAATGTGTTGAGCAGAATCTTCACATGATCTGTCGGAGTGGCATTCAAAGCGTACAGACTTATTTGTGCGCTGTACTGTAGTGGCAAGGGCTTCAGGTGAAACTGTGGAGCGATGAGCTCCATTATCAGCTGCGTCGTTTGGAGTGATAGCACCATGATTCTCAGTGCTCTGAGCAGAGCTCGTGGAGTCTCTTCTGGTATCATGTCCGGCAGTCAAGACACTAACAGATAGAATTCAAGGCTGGGGGTCAACTAAAAATTTCTACCAATTTTGAAAAACAAGAATACTAGACATAAAACAAGCAAGCTACTTCTAGAACCTTGAAAAGAAACAGACACTGTGCTAAAAAAAGGTGAAAATATCCAATCAATCAAACATTTGAGTCATGAAATTTATGCTACCATATTTGATAACTACTAATCTTCTTAAAACATGTCTACTCGTATATAACTCACATTATTTTACAGAACCAGAGGTGATCAAATATTCAAATTGTAGCATCAGGTATACCTGCTTGGAGTGCCAACCAAAAAACCTTCACCAGTAACCCATTTTCCACAAGTTTTAACAGGTGTTGAAGATTGATCAAGTGGATCCTTTACTTTCAGTGTCTCGGTGGATGCACAGGTCATCAAAGAATCGAGTTCTTCTTTTTGAGCATCTGTGTCCACCCATCTACGAGAGACTTTTCGGATTTCAACGGGAGTCTCAAGTAAAGTTCCACATGCTTTCAGGATCTTGGCCTGCACCAGAATATTTAACTTTACTGTTAAAATATGTAAGATCAGCTGGTAAAGAAAAGACCGCTTACACATATTTGTAGGAGAAAAGCATAACTCTACATTGGGCATACTTCATTGTCAATATATTTGAAAGCATAAAATCACAAAAATCTTCAAATTAGACACAGATTCAGAAGTCTTGTGTTAAACAAAAACCATATACAAAGTGTGACTGACAAGCATATTTCATTGCTCGAAGATTTTGAGGCGGACATGAGAAGCACAAACAAACGAAGGAGCGACATCAATACGTTGTGTTCTAACTTTGCATAACTTAAGGTAGGATCTAAATGAAATGAAATCATCAGAAATAGTACTGACATTCCCAAAAAAGTTAACAAACGTTGAAGGCAGATACCATCTATATCCCCATAGAACTCAAAGTATATACTGCATTTTACATTTGAGTGCTACAAAATTTGAAGCTCACATGCAAGAAAAATGGATTGCTATACCATGAATCTGCAGATTCAAAATCGAAGAACTATCATCCATAAACATCAAGAGAAAAGTCATTGCATCGTCAACTCATTCATCAATTGACCTCTATATTCATAGATGCACTATGTTCATGCTTCCTCGGGATTACTTAAAAGCTGGTCGAGTTCCATTATCACAGAAAAATGTATTTCAAGATTCTCACAGTTGACATACAACAATAGGCTCTTCAGAGCCAATCCAGAGAAAATTGCCCAAACGAAAAATTAATACTCAAACTGACCTCGTCCCTGAGCTCCCTAATACTCACACTGACATCATCCCTAAGCTCCCTAATATCAATTGCTATACCATGAAGCTACAGATTCAAAATCGAAGAACTATCATCCATAAACATCAAGAGAAAAGCCATTATCCTCAACTCATTCATCAATCTACCTTTATATTCATAGATGCATTATAAATTCATGCTTCCTCGGGATTAATTAAACGCTGATTAATTCCATTATCACAGAATAATTTATATCAAGATCCCCACAGTTGACAAACGAAACGACAACAGCTCTTCACATCCAATTCGAAGAAAATTGCCCAACCGAAAAATTGATCCTCACACTGACCTCATCCCTGAGCTCCCTAACATCAAATTCTCCAGATATTTGACCCCAACCTTCCTCCGTCTTCCGAATTAAATCATCTTCCGATTCCAGTGAAGCTGATCCATAACCAGCAGCAAGAATCAGTCAAGAAATTTCACAAATGAACCAATTTCTATAGTTAAAACGCACAACCACAAAAACCGAAAACAAAACAATACCATCGGGAAGAAATAGCGATGATATTGCACTCCTATCGCGATGCACCAATCGCTCCTTCTCCTGTAACCGATACAGCAATCAAATCAAAATCACGCCAAAAATTAAAAAAACGAAATACAAACAATTGATTCAAAAACTGAAATCATACAGGAGTCGTCTTGAGGCGAGAATGCGAGTCTTTCGCTCCAAAGCAGCCGAAGAAACACCCCATTGTTACAGCTACCACTCTCCGCAGGAACCCTAACACTCCGACTCTTTCCCCTTCCTTCTTCAATGAAAACCACGCCATACCATTTACTTGTGTAATGATGAGTGATTTCAGCTGCAATCGAATTGGAAATCGATTTTTGGAGATGAATTTTAATAGAGATTATCTAGAGAGAGAAATATGGCTGTTGAGATTTGAAATTCGAAAAAGAGGGAAATGAATTTCAAATGAGCAAAAGTCGATTATTTGTATTTACCTCCCCTCAACTTTCGAGTTTTGCAAAATGAGCCACTCTTCTAAAATTATTACATTAATGACACTACGATAAATATTTTTGGTTGATCTAATTATGATCTAATTATTAAATGAATCCGATCCTCAATTAATTAAATGGTTACGACTTACGACTAATATAGCACTATTTGATTTAGTATTATTAGTACCTATAATAGTCCTGATTTAATTATAATTGATCCTACTAAATCCAAATTGTCTATCTTTGATTTTTCATGAATTTATAATTGTCAAACTAACTCTCAAGGTCATCATTGGATGTGGGAATATTTGGCAACACAATTTGTATTCACATATTTAAGAAAAAAAATGTAGCATTCGAATATATGGGGTTACATCACAAAAAAAAAATAACATGATAAAATAAAATAAAGGTTCATTCTAGGAAAGGATTTAAATGCTATAAATACATAAACTTATGCCCAATTTTGGTAAAAAATATATGGATATTACAAAATTTTAGAATTGGGCCTTAGCCCAAAGTTCGTTGGGCAATAAACTTGATGCTTAGACCCAATTAGAAAACTTTTATAAATGCAATTCTATTAGTAATTTAGTACTCATGTTGTTGGATTTTAACCACCAAAAATGTCAGAAAATTGTTGGCACAATGAAAAAGTTATAGTCGAAAGTTTTCTAATGATAGATTCATATTTTCGTCAGACTTAATAATCATATTATTATAGTCAACGAACTTAGAACTTACGTCGAATTTGTATATATTTGGGTATTTTCTTATATAAAAAATTATGGATAAATTGTATATTTACATGCAATTAAATCTAAAAATAAAATATAAATTGTAACCCAAATCAAAAGTGGAATTGCGGCTATATATATGTATGTACAGCTGTTACGTGCATGAGATTGATACGTAAAGAATAATATTATTATATAAGTTTGAGTCAAAATTAGTGAGCAATATATACCAAAGGAGTGAAAAGGACCACGTCATGAGTTAGTGATGCAAAAACAAAGAATTTAAACCCACCTTTTTTAATACTATCTTCCAACTTTGATTGAATTTCAAGAAAGCAATATGTAGGGTTGAATAATTTGGATAGAATGGGTCCAAAATTAGGCACCGGCTTAAATTGACATGACTGCACTAAGATATATACAAATATTGCTTTTTATTGGTCCAATTCACTTCTTCTATCATTGCATGATAATTATTAATATTATTATAATAATAAATCAACACAAATATGAAAACATGTCAATACTTTTATTTGGTTTCATTTCTCACATAACATAGATATATATCGACTTTTTATAATTATTTTCTTTTGAGTTTTGTAGAAGAGAGGGTATAAAAATAATAATACTAGTCCTATTTTCGATGTCAAGAAATTCTGAAATAAAAAAGTCAAATAACGTTTCCAATTTGGCACTATTATTGCATTAATTAATTCAATGATTACTTGTGCTTCTGTCTGTGCCTACTTGGATTTTTTGCATGTGCCTCTCATGGTCGAAATTAAAATAATCAAGACCAAAATTTGCATATATAAAACGTTCGTAACTTTACGAGATTAAATTTCCAGTGATTTTTCTTATTCCAAATATGAAGTTTGCTCAATACAAGAAAGTTATATATAACTGGGATAATTATTTCAACTAGACGATGATTGAAGAATTAAACAAAATAATTGGATCCATATAAATATTAAAAAATAATTTCCCAAAATTATTTGAGAGAGAGAAAAGATGCCAAAATAGATTCTTTGAGAAGGCAAAAAATTCTTTGGTCTCTTCTTCTGCTAGACGTAATATTAATAATTCCATATAAACTGCTGCTAGAAATTTTTGCCACTCAAGTTGTCTTCAAATAGACTACTCTAATTCGTATAAAAACTTAACTAATACGCACACCAAAATGAAAATTCAATAAAATGATATATCTATATATCTTCAAAATTCCCCCCCAAAAAAATAGTCATGCAAAAAGAATATAATAAGAATTTATTAGCTAGTTCCCTAAAAGTCTATACACCATAACAAAAAGTCCATAGTCTCCGACCATCTTTTCTACAATTCCTCACCACATTAATATTTAAATACTGAATTATCCACTACATTCCCACAAACCATATATTATATTTTTCACCACAAAAAATCTGCAGAAACATTCTTGTCCAAATTCGAGCAGAAATGAAGAATTCAGACAGCTCTAGGGTTAGAAAATACAGAAAATCGTCGGCGCCGCGCCTCCGGTGGTCGCCGGAGCTCCACCGCCGCTTCGTCGACGCCGTCGAAAACCTCGGAGGCAAATATCGTAAGTCACGATACTTTTTTATAAATTATATATATTAATTGCAGAAGAATTGACATTATTTAGGGTTTTGTGTAATTTGTTTAGGGTTTGGAAGATTTTCCATCAATTAAATATTATTATATATATATAATATATTATTGATCATGTTTGAGTTTGGCTGCAGAAGCAACTCCAAAGAGAATTATGCAGATGATGGCTGTTAAAGGGCTCAAGATTTCTCATGTCAAGAGCCATCTCCAGGTATTAATTAGTGTATTTAATTAACTATAATATGATTGTTAATTAATTTCAATTAACTCATCTAATATTTTGTCTCTTCCTTTGCTTTTTCAACCACTGCTATACTCGTAGATTCGCTCGATCAATCGACCTAAATAAGGTGTTATTGGAATCGAAACCTTCAAAGTTCAATTACGAAATCGTCACTCGATCTCACCATATATCAATTAATTAATAAGTATATCACACATATTATAGAAGCTAATCTACCAATAATTCATCTGTCTTTCACTAAGTGTAACAATTAATTAGCTAATATAATTCTAAATGAACAAATTTAGCCTGCACATAGTTCTTGAGCTAATCCATAGTAAGGGTTTTCCTGAAAATTATATGCGAATTTTGAATATTTTTGTTTTTTAGAAATTCGTGTACATAATAATTTTATATATATACCTCCAAATGTTTGCATTATAGAGATCTATTATATTTTGTGTCACGTACATTTAGGAATTAAATGCATATGTAACAAAGCATGAAATATATCTATAAAAATATTTATATAAGTTTATTAGCTTCAAAATAGCTACATTCAAACGAATATTAAACGATGTAGCTGTGAAAGTTTGAAAGGGAAAACAAACTAGCTTATTTTATACTATTCTTTTAGGACTATAGAGGTGTAGCTAGGTTAGGTTTACCTAGATAGTTCATGTAACAGAAAAGTGCATTGTCTTATATATATACAAGTTTTTGCTTTTCAATTATATATTAAATAATTTCTCGTAGTTCCAAACAATTATTGGCCCTTTTTACTTTGTTGTATTGGGCATTCGCCTAACTTAAATTATCATTCATTCTATACGCAATACATTCTACTATATAGTTCTTCAAATAAAATTTTTATTTCTAATTTTGTATGATTTTTTGGAATTTTTATCAGATGTACAGGAGCATGAAGGAGTCGACCATGGATTTAAACAATTTTATATCTATAAAAAACTATCAACTCGAAGAATCCGAATTTATCAATCTATTCTCTCCTCAAAGGTAAGCAATTTAATTAATTCTTGACGAATATTGAGTTAATTCGCAGTAACAATAAATCATTTGAGAACTCAAAAGCTATCACATCTTCGACAAAATTACTGGTTTTAAATAACGTTAATTAAAAAAAAATCTTTTTTCCAGTGCTATTAATTATTACATGATGGTTCATATATTGTACAAAATTTTGGTTGTTTATGCATTGTTAAATCACCGAGTATTTTATTAAATTGTGCATTAAAATATTATTCAATTCATGTGATAGTTTGTGCAGCAAATTGATGTATTTTATATTTATATATATGCAGACAATTTTCCGAAGCACCAAACAATAGAATCCAAGGAAGAAGGAGAACTGCGGAAATCGGTGAAAATTTATTTTCCCATCAACACCTGCAGGTAGATTATATATCAACATTTTAATTAAATTAATCAAAAAAATATAAGTACTATCTTTTTACTTCGATATTTATCTATATTTCTATTATTTGTCAACAAATTTTGTGGAAAAGACTTTGTTTATATATGCACGAGATACACACATATATAAGGGGGAGATTTTACTCTGCGTGCATAGAATGGATAGATAAAAACAATTCAGAATAATTTATTGTTTACTTTAATGGGTAATGATGCATACATTCATTTTGAATTTGTTTAACAATCTTATCCTTCAAATATTCAATCATAATTTTATCCATCTATTTTAATATAATTGTTATTCAAAATAAACGCTTTTATAATGTAGTATGTTTGATTATTTGAAGGTGTATGATGGAAAAGGAAGTGGAGAAAGCACCATGGATGAGAGAGAGATGGAAGAAGAAGATGATGAAGAAGAAGAAGAAAATATGAGTAAATTTGGATGGACTACTTCAACTTCATCTCAATCTTGCTCTCTTAATTTAGACCTAACTATGTCATCACACTAATTATATTAGTCTTATTATTAGAATTTCTTAGTTTCCAACATTCTTTTATTTCTAGTACTAGTTTATGTATTTGGTATCTACTATGTGAATGTAATCCCTTGTATTTCTAGCTTTTATTATTTTTTACATTAGGGAGTTTATATACCATAAAATAAAATAGAAATTAAAGAAAATGATGGAATCAGAATATGCAAGTAGTAAGCATCATTTAAGAGCGGAAAAGGGTAAAAAGAGAAAAGCATAAGATGTTGCTGTTGTTACAGTGAATGCAATTAAGTTCCCATGCATAAATTGCAATTGTTACAGTGAACTTCAACATGTGAAATGTGATTTGAGGTATGAGAATTTACATAGAAGCAAATGTTGATAAATTGGTTCCAACTTTCAAGTATTACCATTGCAGCAATTAGGATTACTATGATTCACATTGCCATTGCTATAGCCGACGCCGGCGTTTACTCGATTCAATCCCCAAATACGAACGGTCCGATCATCGCTCGCTGAAGCAAGCATATGTGGATTGGCTGGATTCCAGCTAACACAGTTCACAGCTCCAGAATGCCCCCCCAAACTGAAAATCAGCTCCCCCGACACCCGGTGCCATATGTAAACCTACAAAAACACACACACTCCCGTCGTTAGCACAGTGAAGCTACATTGCACAAAATTCGACATCAAGAGCAGAAGAGAAAAGATCACCTGGGAGTCCTCACTTCCACTGGCAATAAAAGCTTGCTCTAGTCCACCGAAACAAGACCGGACAAGAAGACGGGAACGTTTGTGGCCTTTGTATTTTCCTATCAGCTTGGAACACCCATTTATGTTCCACAGATGAAGGTCCCCGTTCCATAAGCTAACGAGCAGCAGCTTCCTATCTTCAGACAGCGCAAACGAAGTTATTATTTGGTTCTCTTCGATGAGTTTCTCAGACTTTGTTTCCCATCCAAACAACACAATCGCATTCTCTTTACAAACTGTGATCAGCTCCCTCCCGTCGCTGGTGATCCCCAAGTCTGCTATCCGTAGAGTCCTCTGCCCTTTCCACGATTCTACTTCTTTCCCTTCGAGATCCCACATGCTGATGCTTTTATCAGTAACACCGGTAAATATGCTATTCCCGTCTGCAGACCATCCACATGAGACCAAACCTAGACTGTTTTTTTCATAGATGCAGAGGCATTCGCCGGATGTGACATCCCACCGCCTAACTGTTTCTTCTTCTCCACACGTAAGAAGCTGGTGATCTTCAGGGCTCCATGAGATGTAGGATACAGGTTTCTGGTGACCGGTTAATCGATGCCTCATGGACACTTGGCCATCAGCCTTAACCTACAAAATGAAAGAAAACCATCAAAGCACAAAAACATATAATGCAAGCACCATATACATATTATTGAGCTAGTATGCATTTGACGTAATGCATCATAAATCGCATTCATAAACTCAAAGTAAAGTCATTTTAGAACGCTAAACATTTGAGCAGGTTAATCGCATCCTTTTTAACTTTAGTGTAACTAACCCAATATAAATTGACACTGAACACCCAGAAACATCTTACATAAAGTCTTCAAAATGAACATTGAGTACAAATCAGACCGACAGAGGGAGAAGCAGTACCTCCCATATGATCACAAGACCATCACAGGACGCTGACGCCAAGTACTTTCCATTGTGAGAAAATTGCAAGAACCAGACTTCATCGGTGTGTTCTCGTAATATCTGAGGTTGAAAGAGAGAGTAAGTTAAAAAACAGATTCATGATAGAAGATACATAGACTTTTCACAGTATGACAAACTATATGAGATCCTAGTGATCTCTTTAGAATCAAGGATATATGTAAAACTGAAGTCCAGTTACAGGCAGGATGAGAGAAACACTACAGAAAATTTCACAACTGATAGTGCCACAACTCACACATGCAGCAAATAGTCTTCAGTAACTGGTAGGACCAAGCCAAAGTAATTGATCCACCACTAGAACTGAATTCTAGAATGTTAGATCCTCTTGGATCAGGGGTCAGGACAAAGATCCTGTTATGTTCAGACCACATTAAAAGAGTTTGACCTCAATAGTTGGACAATTCCAATTTACACTCATGCCAGTCAGTTTATAATAACTCTCACAGAATGCAACAAGGCTTTAAAGCAATCAGAACAGTCACATCTATAAAATCAACCCATAGTAGCTTCTTAAATCCAGAATAGCCTATAACAAAGATTGTATTAAAGCAGCATAAACTGGTAAATTGGCAAGCACCAAAGGCAATGAGAAGACTATACAGGTATTTTTATATTTTCATCTTCACTTAGTTGAAAATTTAACAGAAATATGAAGATATAAAAGTTAATATAAAATTCAATTTTTTGTTTAGGCAAATGGGCACTCATATAAACCTTTACTGTCTTTGACAAAGTTCAAGATAGATTCTATGATAGAGTGCAAACACATCTCCTTAGCAGAGACATATGCAAGTTCAAATCTCGTTACCTGCATTGTGTGACAAGGAATCTGGTCCTTTCCGCACTGATGGTCCGCGAGCAATGACATTTCCCCAACTGACGAGTTGTGAAACCTACAGCCATCCCTTTGCAAATCAAGAGCTTGTTCAACAAGATGCACCAATCTGTTTTCCGGAATTATCACTGTCGGAGGAAGTAACTTTTGCAGTTCCTCCAATAACTTTTTACGAGAACTGAGCCTCGACTCTCGGCCACGAGTTTTGTCAAGAGAAACCTGGGATGGACACAGGATGAAATAAGACAGCTCTCGAACTCTGTCACAATTCACACAAAGTGGCGCGATCTCGGTCCTAAGAGTCTTCAAAGCATCCATTTCCTTTGCTCCATCCAAAAGTTCGAAAAATTTCTGCTCTAGTATCACAAAAGATGCCAATTTAATAATATTGTCATCCATTAGGTCAATTTGATGTAATGTAGTGACACTTTCATCCCATCGACCATCAAGAATTTGCTGCACAAACGAATCTACTAGATTGGAGTGTAACGGTATTCCCGACTCCTCCTCCAAATGTGCCCCAGTCTTTGAATACCCCAGAGTGTATAACGCCTCAGTTATAATACGAACAAACTCAACTTTCTTAATGACACCTCTCGAACCAACAACCTCAGCATCTTCCTCAGATGCCAACAGCCGAGCCATTGAGCCACCAAACGAGCAACTACCTTGTTCTCCAACAGATATGCCGTCCGAAAGACCTCCTTGTTCTCCAGAGGACACTTTCACACGTTTTGAGGGCGGCTCATCCTCTACACCTCCCATGAAAAGCACACTTCAACCCATACGTGGATACCACGGAAGCACAATGCAAGAGTTGAGATCTTTCTAGTCAGTTTTTTGATAAATCTCAAATAGTATTCTGTAGAAAAGCATCAAAAGGATACTAATATGTTTATGAGTGGAATTTAGTAACAATAACCAAAGGACGACAACGAACACTCACGTCATACTTTCATCATCACAACCTTCTTTAACACGTGGAAACGATTATAACTAAGCACACAGTTCATCTGCAAGTAACAATTAACTATACAAAATGCATCTCTGAAGACATTTCCCCCAAAAGAAGACCTAATTCTAGTCACATTTGCTTCAAATATTAACTCAGATACAAAAGAATCAATCACAATTAAATGGATTCAATCCAATTATCCAAACACACATGCATCACAAAACTAGAAATGCCACACAAGTTCTTGAAGCAAAAGCAGCATTGGATCCAAAACAACTAAAATGGAACAGATACATCAAAATCAGAACTATCAACTACCAGAAAATCAAGCAGAAAGCCCCAATCCAACTTCTCAAACTAATCAACTCCTCATATCACATCACATCCCTGATCATCACTTCCTCCACAAACAATCCCCAACTCACACAGAACTAGACATATCTTATTACAAGCTAAAATCAAAATTAGGATAAATTTGACGAACAAGGGATTCGCATAAACAGAATCTCCCCATCAACGCATGCTCGATTTCCATATAGGGCACACGGAATTGCAATTAGTAACTGATTTTACACGAATTAACATCAGAAATGGAATCCACGGACTCACATATAATCAAAGCAAGCATCATTTAAAGCGGTCGATGAAGAGCAGCCGTCCAAAAAAGGAAATCGGTGGAGAATTCAGTGATTGAGAAGTGGGCCGATTTGTAATGTGAATTTTTTTTTTGGTGGGGAAAGGGATAAATACAGAAGCTAAGCTCTCTGCCCCATTTCTATATATTTTTTTCTTCTTTTTTCCCCCTATGTATGGGTTTCAAATTAGGAAATAAAAAAAAAGTTAACTAATTCAAGATTTATCGGATTTTCTTTGTTTATTCAACAAATTACATTTGTACATGAATGAAATGTATTAAAATATTTATGTTGAGATAGTACAAATAAAAATTTGCTTGTTAATATAAAAAAATAAGAAAAAGTATCATCTCATTTCACGAGTTGACCTTTGTGAAATAAAGGTCAATTTATAAGGGCCTATTTTTTTATATTTTTATATTAATAGACCATTTTTGTTTAGTCTATCTTAAAATGGTTATTTTAATAATTGATTTATTTATAAATATAAATTTTGTAAAAGAAAATATATCAAAATAGTCATTCTCATACGATAAAGATCAAAATTGATCCGTTAAAATAAAAAAGACCAAAAATAGCTCCTTATTTTACGAATTTGCGTGTATAAAATCGTAAAATTGTTTTTTTACACTTCATTTAATGAATTCGTACGTGCAAATTCGTGAAATGGTATGTAAAATGCACCATTTCACGAATCGACACGTGCAAATTCATGAAGTATGAAGCTATTTTTTATATATTAATAGGTTAATTTTTATTTTAATATTTTAAAAGTATTATTTTAATAGTTGCATGTTTTGTAAAAGATATATTTGTTTGTGTTATAATTTAAAATTATTTGCTTGAGTTCATTTTTGAAAAAGGGACGAAACAAGATTGAAAATTTAAACCACGACTCAATTTTGTCATTTTGACAATAATAAAAGTGGATGAATCGGTTTCAACTAATAAAAGTTGAAGAAATAAACTTTTTAAGATTTAGTAATATAATATGCATTTCATTTTATAATTATAAAGTTGAAGCAGCATGTGCATGTCTCAGTTTCACCATTTACGAGAAATTAAGAAATAAACCGACTCAAAATTAATTTTATGTTTCATTTATTACTTTGGAATTTATTAATTGTTTCCCAAGTTAGAGTAGTGTTTGTTGGGATCAAATTATCCATTTAATTTTTCCAGATTAAGTCTTATTTTGTGACATTTATTTGTGTAACATTTTGTGTTGCTTACATTTAAATCTTTAATTTCAGAAAAAATAGATAATTGCTCTTTTATATTTAAGAAATCATTTATTTGCGAGTCTAGGCACGTAGCAAGTACGACATAATTAATTACATTATAGCATATATGAAAGAATTTATTTAAATAATATTTCAAATGCAATAATGTAGTGGCTGAAATAAAGGCACATAATTCAAATGAAATTCCACTAGTAGGTACAACGTCATTTTTTTATATATTTAATTTCTTTTAAACGTGAAAAAACTCTTACATTAAATATTATAATCTAGAGCATAAAATGAATTGGAGAGTATATTTGTGATTCTACCTAAACACTAAATTAATAATTGGCGTGCTTTTGTAAAAGCATGCAAACTTTGGCCATAAAGAACTATTTACCCTTTATTATTGTCTTCAAGCTAATTTTAAGCAGTATATAGTTTTACATTAATTAATAATTATCATGTGACGAAATGTTTGCATACCTCTTTCTTTCAAAGTTCATTTTGTAAACGAATTTCTACAATTTTATATCATTAGAAAATGATTATCTCAACAATATTAATTTAATATCGTGCGGTTGGTGAAGGGCATATTCTCAAGTATGTCACACTGAAATTATAAAATAGTTAGATTTGGATGGATACATTTTGATTTGATACTAATGGAGAAATGGATGGGATATTAAACAATTACTCCAACTTATTGAATTATATAAATTTCATTTTTTTCAATTTTTGCTCCAACTTATTGAATTATAAGTTTATGTCCTTATTCAATTGCGTTCACACGATCAAGTTGAAATATAGTACTACACGAAAATCACCCTAAATTATCGTGATATATATATGTTCAAAACTTAATTGTTATAATTTTTTTATCCTCGGCATATATATATTTTGCAGTTGCTCATTGTTAAAACTTTATTACATGGACAAAATGGCAAGAGTTCAAAATTTAAAACTAATTAAAATATAAATTGAGCACTATTGTTGCATAATAATTTAAAGTCACATATCATTAAAAATATCAATAGTGTACTAGCTAGTTTTGGATAATAGATATCCTACCTTAACCCATGTGAATATCTTTCCTCAAATTTTGACACAAAATAAAAAAACCGACAATAATACTCATAGAAGTATAATCCATAATGGGATGCCACTAAAATTGTGGAAACAATGATTGAATCTCTCTCTCTCTCCAATAGTTGTAGAATTGAATTTAGTTATAATAAATTTGAATATTTTATGAAGATGACAACTAAGATGGATAATTTCACCAATAAACCACAATATTGAGCTGTAACCATATTATGGCATAAGTTTCCGCCGACACTATTTTTTTCAACTAAGTTACAAAAAGGTCATTATCTCCTAACAATCTCGATTATTTAATGTAAATCATTAACAATTATCAAATAATCTCGTTGGATCATGATAGAATTGTGGTGGAAATATAGGGTGATATATAATTAATGTGTATTTAGTTGTATTTTATTTTACAATTGTACATATTAATTACATGCATCCTCTACGATAGAAACATATAAATATGCTGATAATTAGTAAAAATAAAATACGGCATCATATATTATAATTATGCATGGTTGAACTAAATTGAACTGTAGATTTTAAGATTATGTTCGAGTTTGAAGTAGTTAAAGTTGGGGTGAACACGAGACTAACTCGAATATTATGAATTATAATGTTCTATTTATATTCTTTTTTTTTTGACAGAATAATTTACTCCATTTAATTTCACTTACCACGTAGAAGACCGAACTCAAATCTTATCATAACACAAATTAATATTCAATTTAATAAATTGGTTTAATTTCCGGCCCTTCTTGCACGATGACACTCCAACAAACATGTAATAGTCAATATCTCAAAAATGTATTATATTATTACAACAATTATCAAATATCCTTATATTATTAGGAATTAACATATGGGGATATATGCATGGTTTGTGTATACATATATAATAATAATAATAATAATAATAATACAAGGCCGGAAATTTATCTTTTCATCACATAAATCACAAATTCTCTAATCTGAACATCAGCGATACGAAGTACGAACCATGTATATTTATATTTTACAATATATAATTTAATCGCATCAGCACCGTGCAGACGAACGCACAAGAGACCAGCTCCTCCATACATACACATTGGTTAATTTGATTTCTTGCCCTTTTTTGCACGATGACACCCCAACAAACATGCAATAGTCAATACCTCAAAAAAATGCACATACATGCTCCAAATTATTTACTATAATATCAACAAAAACATTCATTTAAATATCCTTGCATATTAGTAGCATCCATCCCCATTGATCACTCCATTAGTGGCTAGCCACCAAATCACCATGAAGCTCCACCTCCTCCTCCTCCTCCTCCTCCTCGCCGCGGAGGCCTCGTCCGCGGCCGCCCCCGGCCACAACATCACCGCCATCCTCGCCCCGCACCCGTCCCTCTCCGCCTTCAACCACTACCTCACCGCCACCCGCCTCGCCGGCGAGATCAACCGCCGCACCACCATCACCGTCTGCGCCGTCGACAACGCCGCCATGGCCGCCCTCGTCGCCCTCAACCACCCCCTCCCCACCCTCAGAAACATCCTCTCCCTCCACGTCTTCGCCGACTACTTCGGCTCGAAAAAGCTCCACCAAATCACCAAAGGCTCCACCACCACCTCCACCCTCTTCCAGGCCTCCGGCGAGGCCGCCGGCACCTCCGGCTACGTCAACATCACCGACATGAAGGGCGGAAAGGTCGGATTTACCCCCGTCGACAGCGATGTCGATCCTCCCATGGCCACATTCGTCAAATCAATCCACGAGCGCCCCTACACCATCTCCGTCATCCAAATCAGCAGCATCCTCACCTCCGCCGAAGCAGAATCCCCAATTTCTTCACCCGCAGATCTGAACCTCACCACTCTGTTGTCGAAACAGGGCTGCAAATCCTTCTCCGATCTAATCACGGCGGATTCCGCCGCCGCGGAGGCGTTCACCAGCAGCATCGAGGGCGGATTGACCGTCTTCTGCCCCTCCGACGCCGCAATCAAGTCATTTTCCCCAATCTACAAAAACCTAACCGCCGCCGGAAAAACCTCGCTGCTGCTCTACCACGGCGCGCCGGAGTATAATTCGCTGGGGATGCTGAAATCCAGCAACGGATTGATTAGCACGCTCGCGACGGAGACGGGGAAGAAGTTCGATTTCACGGTGGCGGCCGACGGCGAGGTGGTGACGCTGGCGACGAAGGTGGTGACGGCGACGATCAAAGGAACGGTCTACGACGAGGATCCTTTGGCGGTTTTCAAAATTGATAAGGTGCTAAAGCCTACGGAGTTTTTCAAGGCGGCGCCGGCGGCGAAGGCGGAGGCGGATGCGCCGGGGCCGGCCGGGGATGACGACACGGCGGCGGATGAGGAGAATAGCGGCGGTGGGAGGGCGGTGCGCGGTGGAGGGATATTCGTCGTGGCGATGAGTGTTATTTCAGCTGCTTTTGTTTTATTGGTCTGAGGTTTTTCGTTTATTTATCTTTTTTGTTGATTATTTTTTTGGAAAAAAATAAAAAATAGATTTGTTTGAAGCACATATATATTTTTTTACTGTAAAGAAATTGTGTCTTTATTGGCTTTTTTGGGTTTGCCTTTCTTCTTGAATTTAAATTATGTATGTAATTTGTAATGTAATAATAAAAGGTTACATTTTTCCGTTATTTTTCCAAAAAAAATGCTCTAATTTTGCATGTGTGTCAACTATGTTGCAAACTTATAATATTAATGATTGCCGATTATAGTTAGGAAAATGAAAATGTTATATATTAATATATATAGAGATTATTATTATATAGGAGGAAATGCCAGTTGGTGAAGTTGTGAAAATCATATAATCCACGTATTATTATGTAGAATACAGCTAAGCTTGATTGATCGATGCCTCTTCTCCACTGTCTAACTCAATTATGATATTATTGTCAAAAGAAAAACAAGCTCAATTATAATATCATTTGCACTTGTATTCCATGTATCAGGAATTTATGAGGTTGGAATTATTGTAAAAATCATCTTATCATTTTTTATGTACATAAATTTTGACAGTAAAAGTTAAATTACAAATAAACATAAGTATACAAATTTCCACGGTGGTATGCTTTACCGTGGAAATTGTTGTAAGTATACAAATTTCCACATTTTGAGTTACCATCAATACAACCTCATGTATTAGTGATGTATAAAGTTAGAGTTACTGTAAAAATCATCTTATGTGCACAAATTTCGACGGTAAAAGTTAAATTGGAAATAAACATAAATATACAAATTTTCACGATAGTAAGCATCACCGTGTGGAAATTATTGTAAATATAATTCGAGATATATATTGCATTCAATTTCATAAATGAAATAGCATAATAATTTTAAGAAAGAACTAAATTATTTAAAACAAACAATTGCAGTTTTCGTTTTTGCACTCCTTTGGTAACTGGTCGCAATATTTTCGAAAAATAAAAATTGTGGAAACTAATAGCACTTTTGTCTCCACTCTCCACTATCCTAGAAAAAAGAAATTATTTTATTTCTATTATCCTAATAAACTATTAATTTTTTAAAAAATTACAAAATTATCATTCAATTTGAAAACAATTTCAAATTGAAGATTCACATTTAAATATAGTATAAATATAATTTTTTTATAACGAAAATGAATATAGTTAATGTTTATTATTAGAATTTGAAGCTACATAATTATTTACACTAACTATGTAATAATCAATTTTAAACTTAGAAATACGACACTGCTAAAGAATATAAATATATGGCCATTATTAGCTTAAAAGTTGACATCAAATGCTAATATGTATACACACCCTAATTTGGTATAATAAATTAAACTAAAATACATTAAATCAAATTGTATATATTTTATAATTGGACACTAGGAGAATTATCCAAGTACTATAGTCTCCAAAATCAATTAAAAATAAATTTACTTTATATTTCTCCAAAAAGAAACATAGTATAAAATATCAAAATGGACCGTAACTGTTTTGGCCCAATAAGATATAAAATGACACAACAATTTTATGAAGACATTTATTCAATATCAGATCAAATACATGGCCTAATAAAATAAATCTTAGCTTAAAACACAAAAAAGCCCAATCATAGTTCAAAAGAAGTTGTTGGGTTTTACAATATGCAATTCATAATATTTTAATAAATTAATGAAAATTCATAATAATCAAATTTATGAGCTCATCTTTGACTTTAATATTTATAGTCGAGTTCAGCCCAACATATTGTTTATTGATTTATCATCATTATTAGTAATTTATTGATGTTTTCGGTTTAAAAAATCATTAT
This sequence comes from Salvia sclarea, assembly GCA_036873715.1. Taxonomy (NCBI): domain Eukaryota; kingdom Viridiplantae; phylum Streptophyta; class Magnoliopsida; order Lamiales; family Lamiaceae; genus Salvia; species Salvia sclarea. The sequence goes on along the minus strand of JAYJMF010000036.1, from coordinate 1,038,026 downwards.
TATTAGAGCAAGCTTAAATTAGTTGTATATTAATTAGTTGAATTATGGAGGCATGAAGAAGAGCTAATTCATGAAGCAGATGATGTATGCTGGCGTGATTTAGCACGAGAGAATAGGCATATAATCACGCGCGTCAATTCTCTAAATTAGTCAAAAGATTCTAATTTCCACTAATTAAAAAAGGTGAAAAATAATAAAGGGAAGAATATTATGGATAACTTATTCTCTGCAAATTATTTTCACATGCTAACAAAATTTTAATTTAAAAGTTAACCCAAATTTTATGTTACATCTCTATTCACTTATATAAAATATAAGAGCTTGTAAATTGAAAGTAACTTTAACAAGG
>JAYJMF010000036.1:1004920-1037577 GCA_036873715.1 Salvia sclarea | reverse complement strand
ACCCAAATTTTATGTTACATCTCTATTCACTTATATAAAATATAAGAGCTTGTAAATTGAAAGTAACTTTAACAAGGAAAATAAACTACTACAATCTGGAACAATTTTGAAAAACAAGGGACTATTGTCTATTTGTTACCGTCTTAGTTGAATATTGAAATATTATTTCACTATGATTTTTTAATTGCGTTAAATAATTATAAGGTGCTAGTCTAGTCAAAAAGCCGTTCCACATAATTAAGTAAAGTACCCCTTTTTTAAGTTTAAAGCTCCAAATAATAAATTAACAACTTATCAAAAACGAATAGAGATTATTTATACTTTGGTAGGACTCCTATTAATTATTTTTCTTAAATGCTACTTTACCATAATTTTGAACAGAAAAAAGATTATTCCCAACCTACCTTTTCTTCAGTTTTTTCTTATTGGACAAGAAACCAAAAAATTAAATAACTTTATCTACTTATATAAAATATAAGTTTTAACAAGGAAAACAAAATACTATAATCTTGAACAAATTTGAAAAACAAGGGACTATCTTAGTTGACTCTTGCAATATTATTTTACGATGTTTTTTAATTATTTTTTGCGTGGAATATTTATTTTCTTAAATACACTAATTTTGAAGAGAAAAAAGGTTATTCCCAACCAACCTTTTTTTCAGTTATTTCTTATTGGACAAGATTATCATTTCATAATTTGGCATATTCCTTAAATATCTCATCTCAAATAAATAAAAAAATTCGAAAAAAGCAGGGGTCTGTCACATGCCCCCCACCCCACCCCACCTACCCCCCACCCCACCCCACGTTGAGTATTTAAAAGCAAGTTTCCGATCACAAAGCTCCTAACATTTCTCTCCCAAACCTAATTTTTCTCAGATAATCTCATCCATTAACACCGTAAGTTGCTGAATCTCTTCAAATTTCATACAGTTATGTTTGCATGCGTGCGATTTTGCATTCGCGCAAAGAATTGCAAGCTTTTTCCGCCATAGATCTGATATTATTATCTGTCTCAGCTGCTTAAGATTTTTGATTTGTGTTTGGAAATATCGACAGCTAAAAATCACTATGGGAAGCTCTGGATTTTCATGGAAATTGAACGATCACCCCAAGCTGCCCAAGGGCAAGACCGTAGCAATGGTGGTTTTGGACGGATGGGGCGAAGCTCACGCTAATCAATACAACTGCATCCATATCGCCGAGACTCCAACTATGGATTCGCTCAAAACGGTACCATTTCCCCAATTTGTTGATTTCGGAATCCATTTTTCTACTGTGAATCTTCAATTGTCGATTGGATCTTCGATTTTGGATTGAGATTTTGAAATTTGTTGGGTGTTTGGGTGAAGGGGGCGCCTGAGAAGTGGAGACTGGTGAAGGCGCACGGGAAGGCTGTGGGGCTTCCCACAGACGATGACATGGGCAACAGTGAGGTTGGCCACAATGCTCTTGGAGCTGGCAGGATTTTTGCTCAAGGGTGAGGTTTCATCTAATTTTGATTGTTTGTTTGAATTTTAATGCCTTGGAAGCTGGATCCATGAAGATCTTAGGAATCTTATCCTTTTTTAATGAGGAATGAATGCGTTCTAGATAATGGATTGGATTGAATCTGTTTTTCCTGTTTGGGTGATTTTTGTTTGTTCAAAAAAGTTTATTAACTAACTGGACTATTAGATAAGTAGGAAATTGATGTATTGATGCAAATTGGAAGGCTCAAAGCTTTTGCTCTCTATGGTTTATGTTTTTTTTGGACCCAGCTTTATTTATATGACTTTTATGTGTTGATGAAAATCTTAGGAATCTATTTCTTTTCTAATGAGGAATGGATGTGTTCTAGATAATGGATTGGATTGAATCTGTTTTTCCTGTTTGCTTGTTCAAAAAGTTTATTAATCTGTTGTTCCTATGAAATACTTAATTATGATGTATGGATGCAAATTGGAAGGTTCAAAGCTTCTGTGGTTTATGTTCTTAAATGTAAGCATATGCTAATCTTCTTACTTGTTTGTGTTTTTTTGTTGTTGTAGTGCTAAGCTTGTTGACAGTGCTCTTGAAACTGGCAAGATTTACGACGGCGAAGGTTTCAATTACATTAAGGAATCTTTTGCAACAGGAACACTCCACCTGATCGGATTACTGAGTGATGGTGGCGTCCACTCTCGTATCGACCAGCTGCAGGTATCTCACTCCTCTAGATGTCGTGATAACGATGAATCCAATAGTAGCAACGATTTTCTCGAATTTCAACTTTGTGGACCTTTTCTGTTTTGTTGCAAGTGTTCCTTATGTGTAGATAGGTCTCTATTAGGTATTTAATGTTCCAAATCGATATGATTGATTGCAGTTGTTGCTGAAAGGAGCCAGCGAACGCGGTGCCAAGAGAATCCGTTGTCACATCCTCACGGATGGACGTGATTGTTTGGATGGATCCAGTGTAGCCTTTGTCGAGACTCTAGAAAACGACCTCGCGAAGCTACGCGAGAAAGGTATTGATGCCCAAGTCGCATCTGGTGGAGGTCGCATGTACGTTACCATGGATCGATATGAAGTGAGTGGTTCATCGTTTTATTATTTTTATAATAATGCATACAAATTCTTCTAGATATGTTCTCATGCTGAAGAAGAATGCTTGATTCCAGTTGTAGTATTTGTGGTCTTCCATTTTAGCCATGCTGAGTTTATTGACACGGATTATCTCGTCTGTGTTGGTTTGATGCATTATGTGTGTGTGATGATTTTGAAAATTTTCTCGTTTCCCATGTATAAGAATCACGTGAGCACACCAATCTTTTACCAGCTGCTTTCCAGAAAGATATCCAGTGGTGATAACATCTAATATTGTCACCTAGAATGGAATAGAATTTGCTAAAGACTTGATCAATCATTACTTTCAAACTTGATATATTTTTATTGAACTGGTGAATTGCTCTCTGAATGACTCAATAGTCCACAATTCCTGATGCGGCAGTGTCTTTCTAATATTTTCAGAATGATTGGGAAGTTGTCAAGAGAGGATGGGATGCCCAAGTCCTTGGAGAAGCACCACACAAGTTTAAAAATGCCGTTGAAGCTGTCAAGAAGCTGAGGGAGATCCCCAACACAAGTGACCAATACCTGCCGCCCTTCGTCATTGTTGACGACAGTGGGAAGTCCGTTGGGCCTATTGTTGATGGTGATGCCGTTGTAACCATGAACTTCAGGGCTGATCGCATGGTCATGCTTGCCACGGCACTCGAGTACGAGAAGTTCGATAAATTTGACAGAGTTCGTTATCCTAAGATCCGCTACGCAGGAATGCTTCAGTACGATGGCGAACTTAAGCTCCCAAACAAGTACCTTGTTTCTCCTCCAGAAATTGACAGAACTTCCGGGGAATATTTGGTGCACAACGGTGTCCGTACCTTTGCCTGCAGGTGAGTCGACTGAAGCTTGATTTTGCGTTATGGTTTTAATATCATTCTGTGACCTATATTAGTTTCTTACTGACCTTGGGTGTTCCATGGTGTTCTGCAGTGAAACAGTTAAGTTCGGTCATGTCACCTTTTTCTGGAACGGAAATCGCTCTGGATACTTCAACGAGAAAATGGAAGAATATGTTGAAATTCCAAGTGACAGCGGTATTACATTTAACGTCCAGCCCAAGATGAAAGCCTTGGAAATCGCTGAGAAGGCAAGGGATGCCATACTCAGCCGTAAATGGGATCAGGTAATCCAACGATACCTCGTTCTTGCCATTCCCTGCTCTGCCTCCTGCATAAGAGCATCTCTTTTTTGATTTTATCAGAAACATCTTTGTTTTTGACGATTTTCCTTTTCCCCCTCTAAAAGGTACGTGTCAACCTACCAAATAGTGACATGGTGGGACACACCGGTGATATCGATGCAACAGTTGTGGCTTGTAAGGCTGCTGATCAAGCCGTCAAGGTAATTACTAACTAAATATTTGGAACTCTTTACGTCTTAGCTGATCTATTTGCTTATCAAAATAGTAATTTATGTTAAAAACTGAGTTTAGGATCATTTCTTGCGAAATTTGTATTTCTTGCAATGTAATGTAAACCTTTAAATGAATGTGCGGCTGCTTTCTTGTATGATGGACCTATTCGTTCGAATTCTGAAGTGACCTCTGCATATAAGTCCATACCCTTTTTTACTACATTATACATCACAGCTGGAATGAATTGGGATTATATGTTGATCATTATAATTTGGTTTAGATGATTCTTGATGCGATTGAGCAAGTCGGAGGGATCTACATCGTCACTGCTGACCATGGCAATGCCGAGGACATGGTAAAGAGAAACAAGAAAGGCGAGCCTCAGCTCGACAAGAATGGCCAGATTCAAATTCTTACTTCTCACACACTTGAACCCGTAAGTTCTTCGTTCTCGTATGTGTATGATTTACTCACACATTTTAACTCATTCCTGATGCATATATTGCCCTACTTGTGTTAGGTTCCCGTTGCAATTGGTGGCCCCGGGTTGGCACCCGGCGTCAGATTCCGCACCGACGTGCCGACTGGTGGACTGGCGAACGTGGCCGCAACTGTGATGAACTTGCACGGCTTCGAGGCGCCCAGTGACTACGAGACAACCCTCATCGAGGTCGTCGACAAGTAGATGAGACGGGGACGGAGCGCCGTCAGTAGTTTTTGAGGTTTTTGCAGTAGAATATGTGAGAGGTTACTTACACAGCTCATCAAATCTGTTCCAATAAAATACTGTGTTACTAGGATTTTAATTTGATTCCTAGAATTCTTGATTATGAATTGAAACATATAGCAGTTTCTGCTTTAGATTTGCAGGCTCTTATCTTAGCCTGTCTGTGATTCAAGAATGAAGAATTCAATGTTTTGCGACATATATCCATCTTTTTATATGAAACTTTTCTTATAAATTTTTTGCCTCATATGTTGCTTCAGTTTCATTCACCATGCCATATATTAATAGTCTTGACATTATTCACTACCATTCAATCAAAGGTAATACCAATTCAAAAAAATTCAATAATAAATAAATTTTTAGTCAGTTGAAAACTGACCAAAACCAATTATTTTTGGACTGAAATGGATATATAAAATGGACTTTAAAAAACTGGACCTACTTGGACCAACAACATAGTATTCTAGTCGGCCCAATAATATATATTTTATTAGGCCCAAAAATATTCTATTATAGTCAGCCCAACGATATATATTTTAGCTGGCCTAAAAATATTCTATTATAGTCGGCCCAACAACACAATATGAAGTTTTTAAATATTTCTATTATAGCCTTTCATTAATATTCTTTTTTTTAATATTATTTAAATGTAGAAGAAGGGATTTGCTTGGAATAAAAGTTTTCAAATTAATTTTAATTTCACTTAATATGATTGAGAAATGCATTGCAAAAAACTCTAAAACAGAATACTTGGATGGGATCAAACTATCATACAGTTTCTTAATTGTGACAAAATACATACAAAATAGTTGTAATTAATCAAGCAACACTGAAAGAAGTTGCAGCACTCTCCACAAACTTCTTTGCACCCTTGAACCATCTCTTGTCCCCAGCTTGTGCCTTGCAGATGTAGAGCTTCCCGCCCTTCACGGTGGCCGAGATGAGCTGGTGCTTGCCCCCCTCGTCCCCGTCAGCTGTCCTCGTCAGCACTGAGAGGAAGTAGTACTTGGTCCCGTCAACCTCCGGAGTCGCCGTCTCCAGCAAGTTGGCAGTTGCCACCACCCCCGAGTCGAATCCACCCTAATTGATGAAACAACACTTGCAATAATCGTCATTGAATCCACCCTAATCAAACATACACACACAGGGGCGGAGCCCAAGCACCCCCTGGCAAAAAAATTCTTTATTTTACTCTATAATTTTATTTTATTTTGAATTTCTTTTATTTACCACCGCCCCCGAGTCAAATCCACCCTAATCAAACACACACACACACTATTCTTGAAATTTTTGAACTTTTCCAACACACACACACACACCACCCTAATGGAATGAAATAGTAGTTGCAATAATTCTTGCTCATCATCTCATTTTAGGACAAACACACACACACACAAATCATTCTTGAACTTTTTCACACACACACACAAAACAAATGAAACAGTAGCTTCAATCATTCTTGAAGGTTAGTTGATAATCTCATTTGAGATACACACACAATTCTTGAGATTCTCGAACTTTTTCTCACACACACACACACACACACACACACACACACTAATGAAACAGTAGCTGCAATCATTCTTGCAAGCCAATTCATCATTTCATTTTAGGACACACACACACAAATACCACTCTTGAAATTGAACTCTTTCACACAAACACACACACACACACACACACACACACACACACTACACTAATGAAACAATAGTTTCAATCAACTCTTGCAGGTCACTTCATCATTTCATTTTAGGACACAAACACACACCATTCTTCAAATTCTTGAACTTTTTCACACACACTCACACATTCACACACACCCCCCACAGTAATGAAACAGTAGTTGAAACCATTCTTGCAGGTAAGTTCATCATTTCATTTTGGGACGAACACACACACACACACACACTCCCCATTCTTGAAATTCTTGAACTTTTTTTCATTACCTCAGAGTCAGTCTTGCCAAAGTAAGCCTGTTTCCCTAGCAAGTAGTCAACCTGCATAAACACAAACACACAAACACAAATACAATGCATGAAATTCAGCTTTGCAATAATAGCAAGAGAGTGTGTGTGTGTGCATGTAGATATATACATGGTTTGGTACATACTTGGGATAGGAATTCTTCAGGGGAGCCGTAGTCGGTGATGGACTTCTTGTCAGTGGGGTTGATGATGACGGCGAGGTTGCTGGTGGCATCGAAGTTGTCCTCGTACCTCAGCACGGTCCCCGGGAACTCGACCTCCGCGCTAGGGTTCCACTTTGCAGGCACCAAAAGCTTGAATCCATCTCCAGCATATGGCTTGAACTCTGTGTTTTTTGGCTTCCCAAACACATTTGCTGCACCATTTCCATTTCCCATCATCCTTTCATATCATAACTATAACTACATTTCTCCTTAACTAATTCATTAATCGCCACATCATCATCATTCATATATATACATGGAAATGTCAAAATAGCCATTTTAAAATATTAAAGATTAAAATTGGCCCGTTTTATAAAAAAATAAAAAATAACCTCCCATTTCACGAGTTGACATTCGTGAAATGAGTGACTATTTGTTATCTTTTTGAATTAACGGGCCACCTTTTATAATTCATTACTATCTTAAAGTGGCTATATCTTAATAGTTGCCTTCAGTGAGCACCAGTCACGTCTAGGCCAAACTAACATTTTAATCCTAAAAAATGTTACAGAGATGATTACTTCGATACATTGCATAACAATCAATGCTCGATCACGAATCAAGCATTCATTTTCACGCCACGTGTCAGATTAATTTGGCCTAAACGTGACTGTTGCTCACATAATCCTAAAGATCTAATCAACACACAATCAAACTACAATCAATTCAAAACAATGGGAAAAAAACAAAAAAACAAAAAAAAATCAAGAATTGTTTGTCAAAATGATTACCAGCTTCACCATAGGCAGCCTCAGCAGGGGAGACCTTGGCGCCGACGGCGGCGGCTCCGATGAGAACGGTGAGGGCGAGCCTCCTCGACACGACGGCGCCGCCGTCATCGGCCTCCGGCTGCTTCTGCGCCGCCCTGCACACGAGCTGCTGCGCGGCGGGCTTCGACGACGGCGCGTAGCGGTTAGAAGTGGTCCTCGCCGAGGTCGAGATGGCGGCGTGGTGGTGCAAGAAACACGCAGTCGACGCCATTTTTGTGTGTGTTTTTGCTTCTTTTTCTGAGAAATTAAGGATCAAATTCAAAGGGGAAAAAAAAAAACTAAGTTGAATTGAATGTGTGTGTGTGTGTCAGTAGGTAAAGAGTTGAGTGTGTGTGATGTGTGAATGGTGGAGTTTTGGACATTTTGGATTAGATTTCGAAGATAGAAGGGATAAGGCTGTGTTGGTTTCTGTTGGTGCCAACTGTTTTTTGAAAATCTCCACGTCGGATCGGATTTTCGCCTGTGGGTCCCACGTCATTATATACTAGAAAATGTTTTCGATTTTTTTGTTTTGTTTTTTTTTTGTTTTTTGTTTTTTTTTTGTATATATCTTTGATAGTCTCTTTTGAGTTTTGATGAACTAATTATCATGTGCTCTTATATAATTGACGTGTTTAATGTGTGATCATAGGTAAAGGTGTCAAAATAATAGCCGATCCGACCGGCATTGGGGCCGATTGATTTTTGGTCGGTCTAATTCATCTAAAGTGATTAAAAGTTGACGTGCTAGGTCCGATCTGTTCATAAAATCTTACACTGTGATTACTACTAATTGAGGTGTTTAATGTGTGATCATAGGTAAAGGTGTCAAAATAATAGCCCGAAATGGCGCGATCCGACCGGAGGCATTGGGCCCGACTAATTTTTGGTCGGTCTAATTCATATAAAGTGATTACAAGTTGACGTGATAGGTCTGATCTGTTCATAAAATTTTACACTGTGATTACTACTAATGTAGTTTCGCTTTTCACAATTACCAGCCCAATTTTTATGAAAAGTCCGATGAGTTTTACCGGCCGGAGCCCATTATCTTGACTGCTTTAACTTAATATCGTAATTTAGTTTGAATTGTAAAAAAACATAGTGTTTTCTTGTATGATTTTATGTGTACATCTCTTTAATAGTGAACTCATCCTTCGAAAGGATGCCCAAAATAGTAACCGTTGTAGCTTATATTATATCGAACTTAATTTTATATGAGGGCTTAATAGGATTCTAATATAGGAGTTTTATTTTATTTTGAATTGATTGTGAAAGCAATTAAAAATCATAGGCTTTCTTTGCATACTCCCCCTCCAATGTATTGAAAATTGCAGATAGCACCCAGTGGTATGATATAATTCACAAATAACACTCCTTGGTGTGAAATTACATCTTTGCCCTTCTATATGTTGGTTCATTGATTTTAATTTCCTTCTACATTTACATTGATAAAATATTTAATTTCCTCTAAATTAATGTGATCCAAATATCCAATAACTTGTTAGAATTCTTTTTGTTAAGTTTCACATAGAGTAAAAGAACATTATATTAATCTCAACCTCACGTTTTTATCTTTGTTTAGAAAGAAACAACACTAGTGCCTGGTTGCTACACATTTTCACTATTAATTTGATCAATGTGCATTTGTGTGTAAACTATGCATATATGGAAACAATTATCAAATACTATAAAGTATTCTGACTTCAATTATTTGAGATAAAGTTATACTATATACAACAATTTACGTGGTGACTCATATAGCAAACAAGTTGAACAACTAAAGATTACCCCATTTATACTTTTTATCATTAAAATAGTGACCAAATAATTTAGTCGCCCACCTGTCAAATCCCTACAAAATAAGATAATATAGTAATCTATCTACAAAGTATTATCTAAAAAGCTTCCTTTTATGAAACTCGATTTGTCTATTACTTTTTTTATTACTATATAAATATTTGAAGAGTCATAATCATATAGTATTACAAAGTGTAAATAAATAATCTTTACTTATATAATCTTTTAAAAATTCAACATATATATAGTTTTTATACAAGACCTATATGCTTGTGTATCTAAAAAATCTTCATACTGTCATTAAATATATCTACTTATATAATTTATCTTATATTTTCAATATCAAGATGCATTCACAAATAAAAATTCAAGTATTTGTAAAAAAACTTAACAAAGAAAAATGAGATCTCTAATGTTTTTCTCGTGTCAATGTCTTGCAATTAATAATAATTAAAAAAAAATCTCTAACACGTACCCAACCAAGCAAGTAGTTTGTCTGAACTGCCAATATAAATGAGGGAACGCCTTCTATTATTTCTCTCCATCTGTTACTTAAATTTATTGCAATATCTTTGTCTCCATTGTCGACTGAAAGAACTCAAATAGCACTGGTAAAATTCACCCATTTTCAGCTCATTTCACTATGTTTTTTGCTTCTTGTTTTTGTTCATGTTGATGCCCCTTCTCTTGCATCCTTTTAGCTTCTGGGCTTCTTTGTAATTTGCTTTTTTGGCTAAAAGATTCAGTTTGGTAAGCTCCCTGTAAGAAAAAGAAAATGTTTTTTAGTTAGGAACTCTTTTTTGCCCAAATTTTATGGTGTTTATGTGGTTGATGTTATGGGTTAGGTTGAAGTTACAATTTTTTTCTGTTTTTCTGGGTTTGGAGGTAGGAAATATATGCAGGTTTTTTGGATTATCACTCTCCTATTTATCATGCTTACTTATTTTATGAAAAAAAATTATTATTATTTAGATCCTTTGTTGGCTGTGAGCCTGTGATAGTGATATAGTATTATTTATTTTGTATTAAGTTGGGTTTTTTTTTTGTGTGCATAGTTATGATATGTTCATTTCTTAGCTATCAATTTGCCTTGTTTTACTATGATTTTACAATATTGCAGTGTTGAATTGAATCTACTTATGTTTAGTCTGTTACAACTTGATTGAGATATTCATACTTGAGCAGAGAAACTATTTCCACTAACATCTTAAAAATTAGACCATTTTATGCAAATTCACTTCAAACATAGTTTAGAAGTCTAAGCTCACTCTTGTGAAATGAAGGTTCAGCTCTCGTGTTTACGCTGCCTTATTTAGCTGTAGATCTTCTAGTCGATAATTCGTATTCATTTCCTCGTTGACGCTGTAGAATCTTTAAGCAAGAGAGGAAAAGAAGCCCCCATTGATTATATCTTGACATAGTTTTCAGTTGGAACAATGTCGGAGGGGATGGCCGAGGGGTTCGTACACAACCTCATGGACACGATTTCTGAAAATGTGTCACAGCACAAGAACGTCTCGTTCTTTGAGGAAGAGAACTCGGAGTCTGTCTCGTGTAAGCTGAACAAACTGTTTGGGCGCGAGAAGCCCGTTCATCATATTCTTGGTGGTGGCAAATGTAAGGCCTTTTTTTTAACTCGGGAGCATGTTTGTCTGTCTCTATGTTGCCCTCGTCTTATAATCTCGTTTTCTTGAATGTGGAAGCTGCTGATTGCCTACTGTGGAGGAACAAGAAGATCTCAGCTGGCGTCTTAGGTGGTGCCACCGTTGTTTGGATTCTCTTTGAATGGCTCAACTACAATTTCCTCCCGCTTTCGTGCTTTGCTCTCATCTTAGCTTTGTTGCTTCAATTTCTTTGGACAAACGCTTCGAGCATGATAAGCCGGTAATTTTACAGTATGGCTACTCTCTGATTGCGGAGCTGCATTCGTCTGACTTGTCTATTTGTTTCGTGTATGGGAACAGATCTTCGTCCTCGCCCCCCCGTCTCGTTCTTCCAGAGGAGACTTTCGCCAACTTAGGCAGGTTGATCGGGACAGAGGTGAACCGGACTTTATTCTACTTGCAGAACGTCGCCTGTGAAGGCACTATTAAACAGTTTTTAGCGGTAATTTCTCGTTCCCCCTACTCTTATCTTCGTGCATATGCAATAGAGAAAACGGTCGAATCAAGAGTTAGATTGAGAAATCTTGATGCAAATTTGCAGGTTGTTGGTAGCTTGCTTGCTGCTGCTATTATGGGGAGCTGGTGCAACTTTCTGACTGTGATATACATCGGTGAGAATAAAACGTTTTTCGGTCTCGTTTAGTTTGCAGGCTATCACACGGATATGGGATCTGACACAATTTCGTTTCTCAGGTTTCGTTGCTGCTCACACGTTTCCCGTGCTCTACGAAAAATACGACGATCAAATCGACAACTTCATCTTGAACGCCCTGGGGCAGGTGAAGCACAACTACAGCAAGATCGATACCGGTGTTCTCAAGCGAATGCCGAGGGCCGGTTCGTTCAAAAATTGGGGGAGGAAGGCCGATTAGGGTTTCGTTTCGCGTAACTGCTGGAAACACCTTTGATTTGTACAATGTGACATTGGATGAGACAATATGGTCTGCTGGAAACACCTTTGATTTGTACAATGTGACATTGGATGAGACAATATGGTCTCAAAACTATGACAGTATATGAGGAATGGATTTATCATTTACTACTTCTATCAATTCTATTTTGTAAAGAGAAGTAAACACTTGCAAGATTCATTATTGAGGAAACATGATAATTACAATAAATCTTGAGATATATAATTGCACAAGGTTTGTGTCTCTTGGGGCAGCATGATTCCTATTGCCGATTTATACATAATAATCCGAGGGCATTATGTCAAGACAGTGTTCAATAAACCATTCCTCCGTAAAAATCTAAAGCAAAAATTTATGGATCCGATTCCAAGCTTCCACATCAGCAGCAACTATGAACACTAGCAACTAACGAGACGGTAACATAGAGCGTATTACAAGTCCTAAACAGCAGCAGCAACGACGAAGATAACACCTACATCTTCCTCTAAAATATTTTTGGGTTCTCCCGGCCCAGAAGCAGGCGCTTCTCAGATGACGAGCTTTGCTCCCGGGTGGAATTTTTCACCTTCTTAGTCTTTTCTGCTACAAATAATGCTGCCACGTTCTGCCAAAAACGAGAGTTAGATGGTAGACAAGGATCATCAGTAGCAATGCAAAAGGGAGAAGTCGACTTTAGAGAGTCGAAAGCGTTATACACAAGTATTGGATATCCATTCTCAATCAAGTAGTCAATAGTTAAAGAAACAAGTGCTATATTTTATAGATTATACAATCTTGGTTCGAATTTCCAACCAAAGAATAAGATGAGCTAAAAGAAATACTTGTGAGAAACAGCAGAAAAGAAACATTGATTGCAGCCAACGATTAACGAGAAGTGTTCGGGGAATTATATTCATTAATTACAGACCCAAATACTTTTAAATATATAAATTAGGATTCATCATGGAGCACTAGTATCTCATTGCATACCTACCACACAGAGCAAAGGGGAATTACCTTTGCTATCTTTAGAAGAATCCATCATCATCACCACCACCAAAGCGGGAACCAGAACTCTTCCCAGATCCACTGGATCGATCAGAACCAAAACCAAAACCACCAGAGCGACGCGAATCACTGTTTCTAACTGGACCACCCAGGTCCCCAAAACCACCTGACCGGCTAGAACCAAAACCACTGGATCGGCCTGAACCCTGTCCCCCAAATCCACCACCCCCATAACCACCACCGCCGCCGCCATAACCACCACCACCACCGCTATAACCACCACCACCAGAACCAAAACGACCACCTCCTGAAGCTCCATAGCCACCAGAATATCCACCAGATTTACCACCTCCAAAACCACCAGAACGCCCAAAACCACCTCCTCCCCTGCTGCTTCCACCGAAACCAGAACGGCCACCCTGATCCATGCCACTATACATGCTCAAAGCATCATCTCCAACATCTATCTTCGGGAGCTAAAACCAGGGAAGTTTTAATGGAGTTAGGTAAAGATATTTATAGAGATGAAAACTTGATAGAATATGCAGTGGGCAGTCACATACTCATGCTGAATCACAGTTCTTTTAGCTAGACATGGTTATATATATAAAAACAAAAAGAACTGGACATGGTTATACGATACAAACTAACTATGTGGTAATCAATAATATTAACAAAATAGGATGGCAAAGTTGTGCAAAACCAGAGCATACAAAAGAACATTATGGCAACACTTAAGAAGAATATATTGTAAACTTGCCTCAACAAATCGACATCCAACTTCACGCTCAATTGCCTTAATTTCCCTATATTGATGGTCTGAATAAATAAGAATTGCATTTCCTTTCTTTCCAGCACGGCCAGTTCGTCCAGATCGATGAACAAAAATCTCTGAAGAGTTTGGAAGTTCATAATGCACCACCTAAGCAGAACAAAGCATTGGAAAAAAGTGTCATTATAGACCAATATATATCATATACTGAAAAAGAACACATGACCAAGACAATGAAAGAACATACAAGATCAACATTTGGCACATCAAGTCCACGAGCAGCTACATCAGTGGCCACTAAAATATTGATCCTTCCCTCACGAAAAGCAGACAGAGTCCTTTCCCTTTGGTTCTGTGTTATATCACCATGCAACGGTTCACATTTAAAGCTCCTTTGCATAGCATGTGCCAACCTATCAGCATCGCGCTTCGTCTGAGTAAACACAATACATTTACCTCCTTTTGCATGCTCCTGATAACAAATTGGTTGTAATGCTTAGGTCAGAACATTGAACATCATGATAAAAATATGTTACATATGAAGAATAAATTCAGTGACAATACTGGATGTACAGTAAACATGTAAAGAAGACTTAAAATGGAAGATTCATACAGTTATCAGAGGTCCAAGAATAGCTGGTTTCTGCCGCATATCTGAGACAATTGAAAATAAGGTAATCCCATCAGCTAATTTCTGATCAGATTCTCCAACCTGCAGCACATGGTTGGCAACAGATTTTCCATATCAGACAAGGAACTTACAACGCTTGTTGTCAAGAAACAGGTAAATAAAATCGCATAAAAGTCTAAAAACAGAAATGTGAATCTCACAAGGTCAACAGTAATTGGGCTTTTCAAGAACTTCTGGGTAAGTTTCAGTATCCAATTCGGCATTGTAGCTGAAAACATCATTGTCTGGTGTTTCGACTTTATGAAGCTGAGGATCATCTCAACATCTTCTGCGAAACCCACGTTAAGCATCTGGTCAGCTTCATCAAGGACAACAAACTGCACTTCGGACAGGTTCAAGGAACCACGCTTAATCAAATCAATGAGACGACCAGGAGTTCCAACCACCACATCAACACCGCGGTCAAGAGTGCTCATTTGGCGAGATATCGGAACACCCCCATAGACGCAAAGCGTATCCAACTCGGTGGCAGACTCTGCAAACTCTTTGTCAACCTGTCGAGCAAGTTCTCTGGTCGGAGCCATGACAAGGGCTAATGGATTCCTGCCCTGTCTGCACAATAAAAAAGCAAGCAGAACTTCTTAGCCTAAAAAGACAACCCCAATTAATTATTCAAGTAGTGACGTTATAATATACTTACCCATGCTTCTGGTTGAACTTGATAATTTTATCCATGATGGGAATCCCAAAGGCTAGTGTCTTCCCTGTTCCAGTCCTTGCTCGCCCTATCATATCACGACCCGCCATTGCAGGCTCCAACACTGCCCTCTGCAATTAGATGAAAAATGATCAAGAAGAGGCAACTATATTCTAAAGGTGAATACACAATTCCCAATTATAGAATTCCTACTTCAGTTAGAACTTGATTCAACTCAAATAATTGCAAGCTATAAAAATAACGATATAAAAATAACTTGATTCAACAGGCTCTAAGAAATTAAATACTAAAGGTGAATACACAATTCCCGATTATCCAACATGGATAGTATCATAACCCTAAATCCCCATCCCCCCTTTTCAGCTCAGGATATAATTCCTACTTCAGTTAGAACTTCATTCAACTAACATAACTGCAAGCTATAAAAATGACGACACACATTTACCTAACAGTTCTGTAATCCAATTTCGACAGACTCTAACAAAATCAAACACTAATACACAATCACTAAAAAAAAATGTACTAACAAATTTCATTCATTCAGGAATTATACCTGAATCGGGAAAAGCTTCTCGATTCCCCTACTCTTCAAAGCCGCCACAATCTGCGGCGAAATATCAAGCTTCGCGATCTCGAGTCCTTCATCGGCGGGCCCGCTCGAGGCCCTCTCGCCATCGGAATAATCCGCCGCAGCAAACCCAGCCCGCAAAGCCCGGCCCGAATGGAAACTCCTCGTCAATCCGACGCAAGGAGAGGCTCTAGGAAGCACCGAACCAGCTGCGGAGGTGTGAATTGGAGCGCCAAAAACCGCATTCAACGGCGCTGACGGCGGATTGGCGGAAATGAATCGGCTGGCGGCGGTGAGAGCGAGCGTCTTCAACGACGATTGAGACGATCTCCTGATCAGTAGAAGGCTCCCCATTTCTCTCCTGATTTTGTGTGGGGAATTTCGATTGTGGAGAAGAAGGCGATGGAGATTAAACCCTAGGGTTTTTGTTAGGGTTTATCGAGGAAAGGAATGGAGAGAGAGAGAGAGAGAGAGAGAGAAATGAAAGAGTTATAAAAGCTATTGAGCTGAGTGAGAGAGTGGAAAAATATTAAAGGCGGTTGTGATTTGGGGCTTAGGGTTTTAGATATTTTCGAGTGGAATATTAAATGAATCTTTTTTTTTTTTTGTAAAATTAAGGTTAGTTAAATGAATCTTCTAATGAGTTAGTAATTTTGTTTTAGCATTATCCAACTTTTTTGGAATTAGGAAATTTGTTGATTTGTTGTAATAGTAATTAAACAAATTATACTGAATTTTAGGTAATAAGTTATGGAATACTTGTGTCACAAGCTATCTTTTTTTGCTTCTTAAGTAAATTAGTTTTAGGTGTTATTTGTGAGTGTGGTTTAGTGTTTACTAAATTTTAAAGTTCCTTCATCACTAGACCTTTTATTTTGTCAAATAAAATTCAATTATGCGTTTGAAATTATTATTATTATTATTATTATTATTATTATTATTATTATTATTTTGTTTTTTCAATTAAAAGATAAATTGTTGGGCCTTCTCCTTTTAGGTCTGTTAGTAGTTGGGCTACAAATTCTACTAAATTTAGAGTCACACTTGGGATAATAACAAAAACTCGGCCCAAAATAATAAATTTAGAGACACTTGGGCTAATAACGAAACATTTATCATTTGAGTACATGGACAATTGTGACTCTAAATTAATTATGTTAGTCCATACAGTTTGGCCCAATACAAATTATACAATAAAATATCATTTCAAATTCTTCTATAATGTTATATAAAACAATTCATCTATAATGTACAATGTTATTTCGTAACTTTGCTACATCATATGAATATAATTACACTAAGCACTCTTCAAATGTCTATTTGATATGCTGTAAAAAAATATATGTTTTAAGTCATGAGTCAAACTGAAAATTATATCATGCTTTAAATTTTTAAAATTTTTTATATAGTGTATATATATATATATATATATAATTGTATGTTGGATGAATGTAATATAATTAGGTCTCGTTCAAACCTTGTTTTCCTTCAATTGTATTGCGTGTATCTATTTATTTTTAATATTTGTTATTAATGGATGGAATATAAAACCCCCTTTGTCATAAACGTTTTATATTATAATAAAAGTGAAACTATTTTTTAAATTAGATGGGTAGGTCTATTCTAAAGTCAAAGTAATTGCAATTATTTAGGTCTCTTTTAGCTGATTAAATATGACTATTGACTAACAAATCATAGTTACTTGGCAATTACATTATCTAACCATTCATTTCCGATTTCATCTCTCCAAAAGTAATTTTGGAAAATAACCTAATAAAAACTAATACTAAAATATTAATTTTAATATTGGAATAGTAATAATAATAATAATAAATGGTAAATGGAAAATCAAGTAAGCTTGAGCACACGCCACGTGGCAGTGCCACTGCAGCCATGGTGTGTTTCGAAGTGAAGGCAAATCCGCGCGCGACGACAAAGATCTCTTATGCATGCAAAAATGGCTGTGTCATTTCGTCGAATACTTTATGCGCATTCCCCCAATCAACATCCCCCAATTATTCAATCACTATGCAGACTCGTCGATTTCAGATATCATCAAGCACTTGTCTCTTTGTTGCCGTCCCAATTTTTAATTCCCCCAAAACCCACCATTATAGACAACCCCTCTCACCAATCATTCCTGCCGATCTCATTCAACCCCCAATTTATTATTCTTTTTCAATTTTCAAAGCTGCAGCCTTTTCCAATTTTGAGGTATGAAGAGGTATAGGAATCGGCAGATTTGGGAGTTCGAGCATGAAATCAACATGATGGCTGCTGCAGCTGCTTATGGCGTCGGCGGTAGGGTTTTGAACGGCGGGGTTTATGGGAGGGAAGTCATATTGGGGATTGACGGTGGGACGGCGTTAACTGTTTGCATATGTATGTCTTTGACGCCGTTTGATCAGCCGTTACCCGATCCTCTCCCTGTTCTTGCCCGCGCCGTCGCCGGCTGCTCCAATCACAACAGCGTCGGAGGTATTTTTCGATTCTGTTTTTTTTGTGGTTTATTTGGAATTGTCCCCAATTTGTGTCGTGATGCTTTTGAATTTTGAATGTTTATCTTTGAGCTCCAAATTTGAGTTAGTGAATTTTGTTTGAGATGCATTTTGGAGCTGCTTTTGCTTGGAAATGGCTCTTCTTGGATCACAAACGTTATTTCCGTTTAAATACACGAACTCTTTTGAAATTCTAGTTTTGCACTTGAATTAGAAGAATGTTATTCCTCCAAATACACGAACTTTCATTGTGTTTGGAGCAGTTTTTAACAATTCCGACGGATTAATATTGAGGTGGATCGCCTAAAATGTAAGCCGTGTGGACATTTCAAGCATCCACGTCAGCATTATTTCATCGGAATTGTTCATCGTGTGAAAAATCCGTCGTCGTGTTAGAAATAAGAACACAATGAAAGTTCGTGTATTTGGAGGGAGAATTTTTAGTCCATGTGCAAAATTAGATTTTTGTAGAAGTTCGTGTATTTAGGCGCGAATGTGGCCATGTGGGAAAACTAAGACTGTTGGGATTATGTAGATTTAGATTCATAATTACTTTCCTAGCTGTTAATGCTTCTTCGTTTTCGTTTCCGGTTTGCAGAATCTGCAGCTAGAGAGACCTTAGAGAAGGTTATGGCGGATGCTCTTGCAGCATCGAGATCGACTCGCTCTTCTGTTCAAGCCGTGTGTCTTTCAGCTTCTGGTGTCGACCACCCGAAGGACCAGCATCGCATCCTCACTTGGCTCAGGTTTCATTCGCCACCACATTCGTATATGTGTTTTTGTTTCCGTTGCATATAGCAAGTACACTTCACAAAACGACACGTGTGGTGCAAATTTGTATCGATTTAAGTTGCCAAGTGTTGTTTTTCTTTGTAGAGAAATATTCCCGAGTCATGTTAGGTTATTTGTTGAGAATGATGCTGTGGCTGCTTTGTCGAGTGGGACAATGGGAAAGCTTCACGGATGTGTGCTCATAGCCGGCACGGGCACCATTGCTTACGGGTTCACGGAAGATGGAAGAGAAGCTCGGGCTGCCGGTGCTGGACCCGTTTTAGGCGACTGGGGAAGGTAGACCCACAATCTTTACGCTTTGATTCAATCAATCGAAAAAATTATAATTCCTTTGGTAGTTGGGAATGAGAAGTTTCTTGCAATTTAAGGTTTTTTTTTTCACCAATTTATCACGAAAATGAAAACTTTGTGGTTTTGCAGTGCATACACAATATTTCTTTCCACGATTGCGATCTTTACGAGTTTATTGCAATCAAATCGAAAAAATATAATTCCTTTGGTAGTTTTGAATGAAATTTGCTTGCATTTTATGGCTGTTTTCTTCCAATTTATCACAAAAATAGAAACTTTGTGGTTTTGCAGTGCATACGGTATATCTGCGCAGGCACTGACGGCTGTAATAAGGGCTTACGACGGCCGTGGCCCACCGACTACGCTTACACAAATTATTCTAGACAAACTGAATCTCTCCTCTCCCGATGAACTCATAGGGTATGCCTCAATTGCTTATATTTTATCACTATATGACGTGCCTTTCTAGTGCTCGTTGAAATTGATAAATTAGTAAGCAATAGATGATGATGATGGTGGTCGTGGTGGTGATAGCGATGAAATTTGATTTTAGGTGGACGTATGCAGATCCATCGTGGGCTCGAATAGCGGCCCTACTCCCAGTCGTGGTCACCTGTGCAGATGCAGGTGATCTTGCAGCGATCAACATCTTATTCGACGCTGTTCACGAGCTGGCTTCGAGCGTGAAAGCCGTTGTCGCGAGATTGGAGCTGTGTGGTGAAGGTGTGTGTTTCTTTTCGAACGAACACGCGTGATTATAACTAGTATTTGACCCTTTCTCCCGTCGTTGCTGCAGATGGCAAAGACCCTTTCCCCCTCGTGATGGTCGGCGGCGTGCTTGAGGCCAACAAGAGATGGGACATCGGAAACGAAGTCATAAGCTGCATATCGAAGGACTTCCCCGGCGTTCTCCCCATTCGTCCCAAGGTAGGCACGGCTCGTTTATCTCTCTAATCAACGCAGTCTCGTGTTTCTTTATTGCATAGTCTTTTCAGATGCTAAAAACGTGCTCGTTTCTCGTTTTCTTCGACAAAAACTAGGTCGAGCCTGCGGTCGGTGCTGCATTGCTTGCTTGGAGCTCCCTGATGAGGCAATGCCATCGGGAAGCATCGAGGAGTTGACCGGCCGTGCATCGTTCACTTACTTGTATAGCAACGGGACGACGAGCTCGTGGAAGCGCGTTTCCCAACGCGCCGTGCCGTCGCGGATTAGGATGACTTGTTACTGTTTTTCTTCTTCTTCTTTTTCAGTCTTTTCTACCATGGGCAGTGTTGGAAGCAAATTTTGGTTGTCTTGTCTTTATTTATGTTGTGTATAATGGAATTGTTGTTTAAAAGTTGTTGTTTCTAAGTAGCGTTTATTCAGTTGAAGTTTATAAGTGAAGCGTGTTTTGCTATTGTGACATAGCAATAGTATAGATCTTTTGAGAAATCAAATAGTTTGGAAAAATTATACAACTTTTTTGTATTTCATCTCATTGTTATAACATTATTGTGCAAGTATTTAAACAAATACAAATAGTTTACATTGTAGTAATTTGGTGTTTTTTGACAATGAAAATGCTAAAAAATTCAAAGATGCGTATTAGTGTATTATTACAAATAACTATAATGACAAATTTTCGTTATAGAAACGGACGTGATTTTTCAAAAATAATCAAATTAGCTAAAAGGAGCAAAGAGGTGTAAAAAAAGATTATACTAAAAAAATATTAAAAAACACTCAATTAAACTAGACGTTAAGGGCTGTTATTGCTTTACCTATCCAAAAACAAAAATTGAAATTTTGTAGCGTTACAAAGCCTTTCGTAAACATTTATTCAATCCTTTGTCACGAAAAAATGTTTCCTTTTCATGTTTCTACAAAACAAAAAGGTCGAGAGAGATGTTACCATTTCAAGAAACTTTGGGCACCAAAGATTGGATTTTTATCAATTATTTTTTGCTCGAGTTGGAAATTGGTGATAAAAGAATTAATTTTCGGAAAATGGGTGTTGCAATAATTGATGTGCTTTCCTGATTTACCATTGCAGCCGGCAGCGTTTTTACTTGTGTACGAACTCTGTGTGGGAATATAGTAATACTTGAAAGAAAAATAAAGGAAAAAAGAGGGAAAAAAAAGGAAAAAATTGTGAAAGATCTGTAGACTGTAGCTGATTTTAGCTTCAGAGAGAGGGAGCGGGTGAGAGAGAGAGAGAGAGAGATCTCAATAGTTCACAAAAGCTACTCATCATTTCCTTCTTGTTTAGCTTTTACTTGCTCACTTTAGTTCATTTATTCCTCGGACCAGTCCTCTTCTTGCTTTTTTTTGTGTTCCTCTTTAGGGTTGTTTGTTTCAACTTCAAGATCTGCTTTAACTTTTGGTTTTCAGCAAACCCTTGTGGAAATTTGAGCTCCCACCTGCTTATTTTGGGGTTTTTGGCTCAAGTTGGGGTGCATGAGTGAGTTTGGATGAGAAGGGTTAGCTATTGTAGTTGGTTTGTGGGTGGGGGGTGGGGGGGTGGGGGTGGAGGTGGGTGGGTGGAGGGATAGTAGCTTTCAATTTCAAAGATTGTTGCTTTTTCATGAATCCCTTTTGATTTCAGGGAGGATTAGTGGTAGGTTTTTGTTTTTAGCAAGATATTGCAATTTAGTTTTGGGGTTTTTGGAATATGAGGTTATCTTCTTCTTCTTCCTCACCTGCTACTCCTGGATTTAATGCTCAGGCTGAGGAAGGTGAGCTTTGTGTTTGTGCTTTTGTTTTTTGTAGCTCTGATTTTTGGTTATTGCTGTTTATGGAAAATGCTGGTTTTGTTTCGAGAATTTGAGATATGGGTGTGGGGAAAATGGTGCCTTTTTCAATAAAAAGTGTGTTTTTGCTGGTTTTGGATGGCAGGTGAGACGAAATGCTTGAATTCGGAGCTGTGGCACGCGTGTGCTGGCCCGTTGGTCTCGCTTCCTCTGATTGGGAGTCGAGTAGTGTACTTTCCTCAAGGCCACAGTGAGCAGGTTCGTCCTTGGTAGCAAGATTTGCTGAGAAATGCTTTAGATATGAGCTTTGATGGGGAATTACTGAATTAGTGTGTTTAAGTTTGCAAATTGGCGAAATTCTTGTTGTTTTCTAGGAAATATGATATGAAGCTTTGCTACTGTTAGTCTTAGTTGAATGTTATTTGCCTCGATTTTCTTGGGATATATGTGTGTTTTTTCTATGAATTAATGAGTCATTTACCTCCTTGCAGCCTTTTAATCAGCTAAACATATCCTAAAGGCACATTGTTTTGGTTTTTTTTGTTTTCGTTGAAATGTGTGCAGCTGTCACTTTCGTTTTAAATTGGAAATGGTTTGAAGTTTTGCAGCTCTTAGCCCTTAGTTGAATGTTATTTGCCTCGATTTTCATGGGATATATGTGTGTGTTTTCTATAATCAATGAGTCATTTGCTTGCTTGCAGCCTAAAGGCACATCGTTTTAGTCTTTCGTTTTCGTTGAAATGTGTGGAGCTGTCATTTTTGTTTCATATTGGAAACACGATTGATAGAGAAACTATGTAAAAGTAGCTTTGCCATCCACTTAACCATGTCGAAATTTTTCCTTATAAGAGTTTTTTTATATCTTAATTGGACGTTGTTTTACAAAGGGTTTGCTCGATTTCTCCTTAGATGTGTGGTAATTTGTGAATAGGTTGCTGCATCAACGAACAAGGAAGTGGATTCCGCCATCCCGAGCTATCCGGGCTTGCAGCCACAGCTAATATGCCAACTTCACAATGTTACAATGCATGTAAGCGACGTTTTTTCTTCAAAACTTCATTCGTATTCCTTAAATAACCGACATTTAATGCTTGAATTTTCTAAAATTACAGGCGGATATCGAAACAGATGAAGTATATGCTCAGATGACTTTGCAGCCACTTACCACTGTACTCTACTCTACACAAACTTCATCTTTATGGCTATGAATTTCATGTGGTTTTCGACTTCTCGTTGCTCATTAGCTATTCCTTTGCCGTTTTGATCAGCAAGAGCAAAAAGACTTATGCTTGCTACCAGCAGAACTCGGCACCCCAAGCAAACAGCCGACGAATTATTTCTGTAAAACGTTGACGGCTAGCGACACCAGCACCCACGGAGGCTTCTCCGTCCCTCGTCGAGCAGCTGAGAAAGTTTTTCCTCCCCTTGTAAGTCCAATAGTTATCAGCACTAATGCGATATTTTATTTAGTGTTTACGTTATTTGATCGGCTTTTTTTTTTTTTACTTTCTGCTTCTTAAGGATTTCTCTCAAACGCCTCCTTGTCAAGAACTGATTGCGAAGGATCTTCACGGGAACGAGTGGAAGTTTAGGCACATATTTCGAGGTGAGTTCATGTTGGAAATTTCTCGAGTTTTGTAAAGCTTGCATTTTTTTCTTAGTACTGAAGCAGAAGAGTTCTTGTTCGTTTACAGGTCAGCCAAAGCGACATCTCCTTACGACTGGGTGGAGTGTGTTTGTGAGTGCAAAGAGGCTTGTAGCTGGAGACGCCGTTATCTTCATATGGTATTCACAAAATCCTTGTCGTTAGTTGCTCTAGATAATCAACGAGGTTGCTTTGTTAGACGGTCGGAAATTAGGTTTATGTTAGACCTATATGTCGCAATGCCATTGTATCATGGTTTAATTTAGGAATAAGGGTTGTTTTCCGATTCTTGAGTCTTGAAATTAGGTTTATGTTAGACCTATATGTCACAATGCCATTGAATCACGGCTTCATTTTCGGAAAAAGGGTTGTTTTCCGGACCCTTGACTGTTAACTCTCGTGTCAGGAACGAGAATAATCAACTGCTCTTGGGGATTCGGCGTGCTCAACGTCCTCAAACTGTCATGCCTTCGTCGGTTCTGTCCAGTGATAGCATGCACATCGGCCTTCTCGCTGCAGCTGCTCATGCAGCAGCTACAAACAGCCGTTTCACTATCTTTTACAATCCGAGGTAAAAACAAGAAAACTTTTTCCTTTGTTTCGTTCATCAAGTGACTCACGTCATCACATTTGTGTTGTTTCTGATCTCAGGGCAAGCCCGACTGAGTTTGTGATATCGCTGGCGAAGTATGCCAAAGCAGTGTATCATACACGAGTTTCTGTTGGGATGCGCTTCCGGATGCTATTTGAAACAGAGGAATCGAGTGTTCGTAGGTAGGTCCAAAATAACATAAGTATCTTTTCTTAAATTCATAGTGTCTATGTCAAAATTGTGGAACTTTTGTTGGTTAAACGGCTTAGGATCTGAAGTTATTTCCTCTTCACTCTCGATGATGCTGTTACGTTTCACGAGCCCCTCTCCTATCCGGCTTTTTACGGGACTGTCTTACATATGTTTGAACTCAGGTACATGGGCACGATTACTGGCGTTAGTGACTTGGATCCCGTTCGTTGGCCAAACTCCCATTGGCGCTCCGTCAAGGTTTCTTTTTTCCTTCCCTTCGACCGATTTTGATCACATTTCTTCTATTCTTGATGAAATTCGGGATATTTTTTCATGCTGAGCAGTGACGAGAATTCGTTTCTCTTACTATTTTAAGTGTATCGAACATTTCTTATTTAGGTTGGGTGGGATGAATCAACTGCAGGGGAAAGGCAGCCGCGAGTTTCGTTGTGGGAGATCGAGCCCCTGATGACGTTTCCCATGTATCCGTCTCCGTTTTCTCTCAGATTGAAGCGGCCATGGCCGTCTGCACTGCCTTCCTTCCCAGGTCTTGTTTACGAGCCACAACGGTGTTGAGTTTCCTTAGCTTTCGATTTCCGCTGTTTACGCTCTCGTTCCCTCGTTCTTTCAGGTGTTGGAGATGGCGACATGGGCCTCAATTCGCCGCTCACGTGGCTCCGTGGCGGTGGGGGAATGGGCGATCAAGGGATGCAGTCGTCGCTCAATTTCCAGCGATTCGGCGTCTCCCCCTTCATGCAGCCTAGGCTCGACAACTCCATGCTCGGTTTGCAGCCTGATATGTACCACGCAATGACGAGCAACTCTCTCCAGGATGCCCTCTCGATGGACCCCTCGAAGGTCCCGAGCCAGCTCCTCCTACAGCTCCAGCAAAACATGCCGAACGTCTCGACTAACCACCAAATGCTGCAGCAGCAGCAGCAGCAGTCGAACCATCCTCAGCCGAGCTTCGTTCACAACTTCCAAGAAAATGTCGTCTCTCAGGCCCAAATGCTGCAGCAACAGCTCGAGCTCCACCAGCAGTTCAAAGACCAGCAAGAGCTTCAGCAACACGAGCAACGAGTCCAGCAATCGCAGCAACTTCAGCAGTCGCAGCTCCAACGAATGGCACAAGCCTCGCAGCCCCAACAGCTCATGGCCTCAACGAGCCAGCTGCACAACTTCTCTGACCTCATCGGGAGCCACGTCGTCTCGTCGTCGAACCCTCCCTCCATGCCCCAGAGCCTTTTAACCCCATTCCCCAACGAGGGCGCGTCGCATCTCGTGAACTGGCACGGGCCCTCATCGTCGAAGCGCGTCGCGTTGGACCCGCAGCTCCCCCCGAAGGTCTCCCAGTTCGGGATGCTTCATCCCGACGAGCTAGTCCCGCCCGGCCCGAAACTCCCCGACCTCTCGTCTCTGCTGCCGCCGTTCCCCGGGAGGGAGTTCCTGGGCCTCCAAGGCGCCGCCTCCGATTCCCACAACAAAAGCCCATTCGGAGTCACCACCGACTCGACTTCGACAATGATGCTCAACGGGATGTCTCCCGCCTCCTTCAGAAACACCGGCAACGAGAACGGATCATTCTCGATGCCGTATGCTACTCAAGCGTTTGCGAGCGCCGCAGGCACCGACTTTCCTCGTAACTCGGAGATGACTTCCTCGAGCTGCGTGGACGAGTCGGTCTACTTGCAGCAGGCCTCGGAAAATGCGGACCAAACTAACCCATCCCCTGGGACCTTTGTGAAGGTGAGTTTTCGATTTTTTTTTTTGAGAAATGAAATTTTTACGTCGATTTTCCGACTCACGACGGATTCTACCAGGTTCACAAATCAGGGTCCTTCGGACGGTCGCTCGATATTTCCAAGTTCAGCAGCTACAACGAGCTTCGTAGTGAGCTTGCTCAGTTGTTCGGGCTCGAAGGCTTATTGGATGATCGTCAGAGATCAGGCTGGCAGCTTGTATTTGTCGACCGAGAGAATGACATTCTTCTCCTCGGCGATGACCCTTGGCAGTAAGAACATCTACTCCCTCCGTATTTTTTGGATATCAAATAGAGCGAATTTTCCAATATTACCCCTATAATCGTTGCAAATTCTTTACTTTTTTCGATTCTCTCTGCGATAATCAGGGGTAGAAGAAGTAAAATTGTATCTCTCCTTGGTCTGTGTGAACCCTTTATTGTTTTCTTGTATTTTCTTTTCGATTCTTGCAAACTCTAAGGGGCTGTTCACTCCGAGTGATGAGCTAGATTGATAGAAACATAGGATTCAGAATTGTGCAATCCATCATTTATCCATCAGTCGATTATTTCTATGCAATCTTGTTACTCAGTTTTTTTTTTGTCGAATGAATCGCAGGGAGTTTGTAAATAGCGTGTCGTGTATCAAGATCCTATCGCCTCTCGAGGTTCAGCAGATGGGGAAAGAGGAGCTCGATCTTCCTAACCCGCCCCAGTCGTCGCACGTGCTCCCCAACAACGTTGGCAGCAGCTGTGACGACCGCACGAGCCACAAGGACGCCCGGGGCAGCTTCAACGGGATACCCTCCGTGGGGTTGTTCGACTACTGATGATCGAGCTCGGGTAATTCTCGAACTACGTGTAAAACGCTGCTAAGTTTGGAACTGTTTGTAAGACTAAGCTAAGAGTATTTATGTTTTTGGAGACTGTTGAGGCCTGCAAGTATATGTAATATTCTGTTGTATGTAGCTTTGGTCTGATAATTTGACACAACAAAACCTCGCAGATTTTATTGTGATAATATAGTATATATTTGTCCCATTAATCTTTATCATGTTATTTGATTTTCTTGAAATTTTGAAACTTGCTTTCTGCTTCTCCGATAATTCAACGTAGAATCGAACCGAATTGAAGAATTGGGAGCGTGAGTTGGCTCAGTGGTAGAGTGGTTAATGCTCGAGACTGTCGTGATTGTGTTATGGACATGAATTTATGTTATGGACCTTGATTTTCACAATGAAATCATCCATTTATGTTTATAGACATCAATTCATGGATTAGAAAATTCAATAAAATATTAGGAGCTGACATAAAATTAAATTTGCCACAGCTAATCCCAAATAATAAATAAATATATAAGATGAAGGAAGAGTGGGTCCATCAACCAACCAAGAGTGTCACTGCAAAAAAAAAAATGAACAACATAAGACATTTACATAGGATATGAATCATATGATGGTATATGAAAAGAGAATTATTAAATTGTAATTTAATTTACCTTTGGATGGTAGACAAAGGTGAACAAAGAGGTGAAATACTTGAATTTCTTCTCCACCACAAAATTATAGGAAGCAAGCAGAGTCTGAGCTAGCAGATTCACCACATCCAACGTGACTCGGCCATGCTTCGAACGTGGACGGATACCTCCTCGTACAACGCACGCACGCACGACCCTCGACATCCGGAGCGGTCTGCACAGAACAAACATGTTTCACCGGATCATCTTTTCTATACAACAACTGTGGGCCCGAACAACATCTCCAGTTGTCGTCGTCTTCCTTGTAAAGTCGCCAGCTCTTAGAGGGGGATTTGGAGATCAAGAGCGAGCTTCACACCGCCACAACTGAGCTGCACCACAAAACACTGCGCCCTCGTTCATCAAAGCGTAGGCCTCAATCTTAATACCTATAACCATCAGTGAAATCCATATTCCTGATGGGGATTTCCATTGCTCAGCTCTCCTCTGCATCGCACAGGTGCAAAATGTAGCAACTGCTGCTGTTTCTCAAAATGAGCGAATCCACTCTGGCAAGCAAAAGGGAAGATGCGGGGGTGGGCAGAGTAGGCGGAGGAGAAAACTATAATCTTTTTAGTGCCGGGAATTGATGTGATTAATTAGAGGCATACAAGGTAAGGTGTAGTAATCACCAAAACCTACTACATGTGCTTGTGCTTGAGCTCGATTTACGGTTTGGATATCGAGTGAGTAAACATTGGGAATCCCATCCGAGTAGGGATAGAGCGCATCGGTGAAATAAAGTGTGGAATCGAGAGCGGAAACAAACATGCCGGCGTCGAATTCAAGCATGAAATTAGGTTTCAAAACCTCCATACATCCACCCACTAATTCACATAAGTCCACAACGAATACATAGAAACTATGCTTCATTATTAGAACACACTAACAAACTCAAATTTTGACAAATTGAAACAGCATCCATTACAATTTGAAAGACAATAAACATAAACAACTCAAACATAGACCTATTTAAATACTAGATAGTAAATTATAGGAAGCACAACCACAAAGAGTTGGGCAACATACATGTTCAACAATGGCAAACACAACCATTCATGTCACAAGACATGCCAAATTCAATCAAAACAAAATTAAACTTCCCAAGGCAGATTGAAGCAACATCCATTACAAATAGAGAGGCAATAAACATAAATAACTCAAACATAGACCTATTTAAATACTAGATAGTAATAGTTTAGTAGTATTAATTTAGCTTGGGATGGTAAAGAAAGGCGAACATAGGGATGAAATACTTGAACTTTTTCTCCATCACAAAATTATAGGAAGCAAGCACATCCTTCTCAGCCATCAGATTCACCACATCCAATGTGACCAGACCATGCTTCGAACGTCCACCGGTGCCTGCTCGTACAACGCACACACGCTTCTCGCCATCCATATCCGTCGCCGCATAACAAACACGTTTCACCCTATCATCCTCGACAGACAACGACTTTGGATCCCGAAAAGCAGCATCTCTTTTCCCACCCTGTGGATACACCCAGCTATGCGCCACCCCGTCTCTCTCTCCGTCGTAAAGTCGCCAGCTCTTGGAGGCAGAGGAGTCGAGATCAAGATCAAGAGCGAGCGTCACACCTCCACAAGTAAGCTGCACTAGAAACACCGCTTTCCTCCCCTCATCCGTCAAGCTCAAAGCGTAGGCATAAATCTTATACTTATAGTCACCATCCCTGAAATCCCTAGGCCTGATGGCGATTTTTATTGTCTCCTCCTTTGCATCGCACAGGTGCAAAAGATAGCAACCGGAGGTACTACTCTTACGGACGAGGAATTGGGGCAGCTTCTCCCATGAATTCGTCTCCACATCAAACATCTCGAAATGGGCGTAATCGTGGGGCGGGAAGGGGAAGCCGCGGGGGTAGGCGGAGAAGACAGAGGAGAAAACTAGAAGCTTTTTAGAGCCGGGAATTGATGCGAGTCGGGGCCAACGTTTCTTCCCCAACATACGAGGTAAGGTGCAGAAATCATCAGCACCTACAACTTGATCTGGGGTTAGGGTTTGGATATCGCGTGAGTAAATTGTGGGCGGAGATGCGCGATAATTAAAGACCTCATTGACCACATTGGTGAAAAAAAGTGTGGAATCGAAGGCAGCGATAGACATGGCATCATCGAAATCAATCGTGACTTTAGGTTTCAAAAGCTCCATACATCCATCCACCAATTTAGATAAGTCCTCAACGAATACATAGAAACCACTCTTCCTTATCTTCCTATATTCATCATCACAATCATAAACCCAATTGGTGAAATCGCAAATAAAGCACACTTTTTCTGCGAAAACACCTACTGCTTTGCTCTCCTCCTTCATCGCTCTGCCCAAAATTGAAATTCAGACATCGTAAAGTAGACTCTTGACAAAATTCATAATCAATATCAATATATGTCAATTAGAAAGTAGACTCAAGAAAATCAATTAAGGATTCATTGATGCATAATCCGACAAATCGATAGGAGGCCGAGTTGAGATTTCAATCAAAACCACGTAAAAACATCTACTAATTTTACACGAAAAACAACCCTTCCAATTGAAGAAAAGTAAAATGAGATAAAACCCAACAAATAGTCGATAAGATGGGAAGAAGATGGAAAATTGGTACCTTTCTGCAAAGACTTTTACCGTCACAAAATCCTTATCATCACGATCGTCGAGGTATTTTGCTCGACAAGAATCACCCTCAATCACATATTGAATGTGAGCTTCAAAGAAAGATTTTTTAGCCCCCTGCACGTACTTAAATTTTTATAGTAACTAAAATGAAGGGGAAAAAGAGATGGAATAACTGCTAGAAAAAGACACCTATAACTATCAACATACCTCTTCCACTTTTGATGGCTCAGTTTCCTCTTCTTGATCACTTTCATTGGTGTTCATCTCCTTCGTATCAATGCAAATATCCTTGAAAGATATGGACAATGACACAAGTCACAAAATAATTACTAAAAAGAGGGGAAAAAAGAAAAAAGTCATGTACCTACCTTAGTATCTAAAATTTGTTCCTTTGCAGTTGGTTTAGTTGAACCAATCTTTGGTGAATCCCAATTAATCTCTTCTCCAGCTTCTTTTGAACTAGACGGACTGTTTTCAGCACTCTCCTACATATATTGATCAAAGTAAGACAATAAAATTAATTACTTTATTACAATATGACAGAAAAAATGAATAAACAGAGAATATTGAATTAATGGGCATGACAAAAAAAGAATTACTTGTAGAATCGCATCGGAGGAAATCTGTGTTTGGTCGAAAGAGAGACCTACAATTACAAATGTAGCTAATTAGTCTAAGCAAATACCAATAACAAAAAATAGTTAACAAAAATAAGGCAAGATAAATTAGATAAGCAAACCTAACATACATTCACTCATAAATGATTCCACATTTGGCTCATAAATATAATCGTCTACACCTTCACCCGTTCCAATCATGGCTATTGGATATCTCCCTTTTGCAGCACTATAAATTAAAATAAATAATATTACGTTTCAGACGGAGAATGAACATAAGATATTTTCAATAAAAAGCTCAAAAGATTGTTAAAGTTTTGATAAAAAAAAAGGCCGATAGTTTGGGATATCGTTGAAAATTTAAAGTGATATTTACCCTAAAATGTTGTACAAATAATTACGACACTTACGTCATTATAGCACCAAGCCCAAGGTGAAGATCCATCTTTGTTATGATGAAAGCCAAACCATTCAACAATTTTGCGTTTCTGCAAATTTCAATCTGATTGGATATTTCTTTGCTCTCAACTGTGCCATCCAAGACGACTATAATACTATAGTCGCAGTTCTGCAATATAACAAAGTATTGCAGAACTGTCTCATAAGTATTGAAGAAGTATTAATTACATAATCTACTATATATAAAAGACGAGATCCACTGTCTCATACTTGGTGTCTTGCTTTCAATTTTAGATATTTTAATTTAATTATATAGGAGTGAGTATTAATGAGGATTCACTCCATTCAATTAGGATATACTAGTATAATTATTTTTTATTATTTAATTTTATTTTAAAAGGTTCATAATTCACTTTTATGATAAATCAAAGTTAGGGCATATAATTTTTTTTAAATTTAATTTTTTGAAATAAAAAATAAATATTATTCATAGTATTATTGTTTTTAATATAAAAAAATATTAAATATGCATCTTAAATTAGACCATAACAAGACGTATAATTAATTTGATGTAAAAAATATAGAAATTGAATTTCAAATATTTCTTTCCTATTTAAATTTTATCTCAATTTATTTACTTTGTTCTTCTATTCATTTTAAAGAGGAGATAAATAAATAAATAAATAAATAAGAATAAATACATAAACTTTGGTCAAATTCAGATTTTGCACATGACTTTCCAACGAGATGGCCAAAGTTCGTGTATTTAGGCGCAATATCCCCTATATAATTTATTTAGGACAAAAATATAAAAGTAGACATACACATACCAATGAAACCATTTTTTGAGAGATTTCACCGAGATGTCTTGCGTTGACATCCATAATCACCAGAGCAGTAGTATCCTTATTTCCGAATGATTTTAAAGCTTTTTTAAGACCTCCAATTGGACCCTCCTTTTTGTCACTGTTACAAGAATTAAAACAATTAATTATACACAACTCAACTGCGATTTGATTCGTCGTGGGTTTTAATAGTACAAATAAGGGTAAAAAAAGACATGCCTAGCTAATTTCGTGGGACATCCCAAAACAAAGATTAATTGTATCTAAATACATACTACAAAAATTTAATCGAATATTGTACTTGCATAAGAAAAGACTCACGGTGTGTAACCATTAACGCGTCCTCCCGAAAGCTGCTTTAACTTTTTAAAAGCATTGGGTCTCCGAGCGTCCGCACACACCACATACGGCACATGATCGTTTTCACTTTTGTTATTTCTATATTGCAAGGCGTATCGGACAATTGCAGTGGTTTTACCATAACCTCTAGGATCTATCACCAACAATT
>JAYJMF010000036.1:964185-996466 GCA_036873715.1 Salvia sclarea | reverse complement strand
GGTAAAAGGAAGTAGAACTATAGTAATATAAAGAATTGTTTATCTATAGCTAGCTAAATGCGAGTGATTTTTTTTTTGTATTTATCTTTTCCTCTTGCTAAATTTATTTTGTTGTTGAGATAGTAAAACAAATGGATTTACTAATAGAGATAATTTTTTGATAAATTTCGTTTGTACGAATACAAGCAATTTCGTGTTGTTGGCTAAAAAATATACTCATTATTTTCTCTATAATGTTCTCTTATTGAGATTATGAGTTATTTTACATAAAAATAAATAAAAGGTAAAATTGTCCCGTGCATCGCACGGACACAAATGCTAATTGTTACCTAAACATTAAATTAAATCTTATAAAAAGTTGGAAGTAATTATAAATCATAATTGGATATAACCAATCCTAGTCAACTTAACAATTATAAAATTAAAATAAAACGTAAAAGTTCAAAGTGACAAAAAAAATACCCCTCCTATTCATAGTTAACGTCGTTTTGTATATTTTGATTACTTATAATTTATTTTGACGTTGTAGACACACACAAAAAAGGACAAGATGTGGTAAATGCTAAACAAGGATTGCAAAGGTTAAACCATCCATAAAAGACTATGAAAACCATAGAAAATCAAACAATAGGAGCACATCATGTGACTTTAATTAGACTTATACTAACACTATACTTGTAGTTGTGATCCACAGGGATAATATTTCATTCTTGTATAAGAGTCGGCAGATTAGACATATGAATAAAGACTTATATATTTGATATATATGGTTATGCATTGAATATAGTTAGAAATTAATATAATAATAGGTATTGAATTATCTAATTGACCATTCAAATTCACGGAAGGACTTGTCTTAACTTTGAGAATTTCACCACTTTGGCTTTGGTTTGGTTGGCCCCTCCACACAAAATCTCTCTCTCTCTCTCCCTTCTACTTCACTCTCTCTCTCTCTCTCTCTTGTAGAAACAAGGAAGAAAAGGAAAGGAGCATAAATGGCTTCTTCCTCTTCGTAAACAACACCATACAACTACTAGGAGCGCTGTTACTGCCCGAACAAAAGTAGGAGTAAAAGAGATATAGGATGGGTTCATGCGTTTCAGTCCCCAAGGACTCTCCCTCCGCCATGAAACTCCGTTTATCCCTCGATTCTAAAAACCAGAATCTCATCATCCCATCGCCGCTCAAACAAAACTCCTTCACGGTCAACGCTCAGGATCATCCCGCCGCCGTTAAGTCTCACCCCTCTCTTCCCCGTTTCCGCGCCGATGGTATTTTGCTTCTCCATCAATTATGCACCACTTTTCTCAACTCTTTTCTGGATAATATATATACTTTTTATTCTTTCTATGTTTAAATTTCTAAGAGTATCTGCGGAATTAAGGATTTCGAGGTATTCATTGTGTTTTCAACTACCAATAGCTGCTATTTTTTTATCATACTATATAGTATACATATTATGTGTGTGTAGTTTATTGGTTCTAAAAATTTGTCTCTATTGTATGTCAATGGATTGGTGATTGTTGGTTTTTTAGGTGTTCATCAAATTCAAATTTGCCTTTCATTGATGATTGTCTTTTATTTTTGGAATTCTTTTTTACTGTGAATTTTTCTGGGGATTTAGATGTCTAGGTGGACTGGTGACAGAATTCTTGCTTGCAAATTTTCTGATGATTTACTGGATGAAAAGTTTCTAATATTTTAATTTGAAAATCTTCTGACATAAATCTATTTTAATATAGTTGTTGCTATATTAATGTTTCTA
This sequence comes from Salvia sclarea, assembly GCA_036873715.1. NCBI lineage: Eukaryota > Viridiplantae > Streptophyta > Magnoliopsida > Lamiales > Lamiaceae > Salvia > Salvia sclarea. The sequence goes on along the minus strand of JAYJMF010000036.1, from coordinate 994,701 downwards.
TTATTGGGTTTGGTGGTCCAACTGGCTGCATAACCCATAATAATTTTTGGGGTTGGAAATAAGGCTGCACCATTTAGGTTTGTTATTCTTGCTACCATGATTAAATTAATGTTTTATGAAGATTGTCACAATCATGTTGTCAAATTCTTTTGAGAATGTAATCTTGTGATTGGTAATGGTATTAGATTTAGGTAAACTAGACTTGTGAAATATAAAAAATAAAAATACTTATGTAGATCGAGGGCTGTGAAAAGAATTGGTCTAAATTTGAATATGAATATATTGTGGAAGTCTCTTGGTAGGTGAGTTAGTTACCAGTTGGAATTGAGGGTGAAGCTTTGTCTTGAAGTTTTGAACTGTGCTTTCCTTTATTTAACAATACAAAAAGCAAACTAAGCAAAAAAAATTATTACACTGCTACATCAAGAATAATTGTTGTCTGATAAGGACAAGGCAACTAAACTTTAGGAATTACACATTATGCTCTTCAGTAGGGCCTTGCACACTATGCTCTTCAGTAGGGTCTAGCCTCTTTTATGGAGCTGATGATGTCCGATGCTATGGAAGATGTCCCTCCGGAGAACAGAACCATCAAATCTAACTGCTAATCATGTGATGTTCATTCATCGGAGCATGATGAATGATTATTCAACTATACCTTTTGAGGGTTATAAGTAATATGAATGTCTTGAATATGAGCTATAATTGTTGCGCAAAATCTGCAATGCATGTCATAGGATCAAGTTGGTCTTCTTGATTATCTTGTGTGTTTAAAATTTAAATTGATGTAATGTGCCTTACTTTGACTGTATTTCTTGTTTAGTACTTGAACATGATGACTTGTGTTGAAGAAAAGGAATTTTGTCAACTTCTACTGTAGAAGATAAAAGTTTTGTTTTAGTTCCTTCGCATGTACTAATCCTTTTGAAAGCCTAATATATGGTAAGTCTTGCATAACAGTGTCAGAGGTTATATCATTGAGAATTTGAGTGTTTACCCATCAATTTGGTCCATTGAGTTTCTCAGTGCTTTGTGTTTCATTTCCTCCCTTTGCTGATTAGTCTTTGCAACGATCAGGCATAGCTTGATAAGTCCTTTTTTGTTTCTCAATACTTGAAAAGATCCATTTTGTTCATCTTTGTTAGTTGGTGAAATGTTGTTTATAGAGTTCTAGTCAGATTGGTTAAGTTTGTTCCGGAAACTACCCATCAGAAAATGTAACAGGCTCGAAAACTTTGCAGTTCTGATGCAATGTGTACATGAATTTCATTAACTTGAGGTGCCCTCAATTTCTTTCAGGTAGCAAAGATGAAGCATTCTTCGACTCTCAGCCTTGGTTGGAGTCAGATTGTGAAGATGACTTCTTAAGCGTTAATGGTGGTAAGAAATGCGTATCTTGGAATTTCAGATTTTTGTTTCATTAAACAACTGATTAGCCACTTTTTTTATTAATCGACACTGATTACTCTGTTCTTGAAAATTAACAATACGTTATGTATCTCTACAAGCTAAATTTAGATTTATTTGTAGAAATCTACTATCGCATTGATTCCATATTTCCATCTACACAACACATTCTATTCTTTTTTCTTGGAGACTTTGTATGAGCTAGATGGTGGTTGGGTCGTCTCTGTTTATGAGTTTTAGCTAAATCATAGCCGCATGAATAATTTCTTGATGTGGCATGTGATAGAAATGTTGTTTGGGAATGTCGTACATTGAGGCACATGGGGTGAAATTGTGTGTGAAGGTTTATGGATGATAAGGGGAGATTGGGATTAGGTAATCCTTTACAACTATTTGGTTCATGAAGGTGGCACAGGTAACAATGTCCAAGTCCATAAAGACGAGGTTGATTCACGATTGCTAGTTGAGATATATAAAGCATACATACATTAGCATCAAATTTGATCATGGCTTACACCTTTGAATAAGTGAGCATGCTATATTGCCAGACATTCGCTCGTAGCCCTCCTTGCAATGTGCGATATATATATACAATCATGTAACATAATGCAGTCGTTTCCTCATCCTGCAGATTTCACCCCGTCTCGTGGAAGCACTCCTGTCCACCACAGATTCTCTTCCGGGAATCCAACGGTGAGCAAGCCCCCACTCATACCCGAGCCATCTCCGAAGAAGAGGCTCTCGGAGCTCTTCAAGGAGAGCTTACGGCACCAGCAAGAGGAGGAGGATGCCAGCGACGAGAGTGTGGTTGTTGAAAATGGCAGCAAGGGGGCGGCGCCAGCAGAGGAGAAGTCGATGCAGTGTTGCCTCCCCAGGCTGCGTTCGAGACGAGCCTCCCCGGCGGCACAGGTTGAGAAGGTGTAGACACCATTTTACGTGATGAGAAATCATATCCGTATGAGATTACACAGATCAAAGTACATATTTGGTAATTCTAGTAGCTAAATTTTGTGTAAAGCACCAGAGAATATGTATACCGAATTTCTCTTTGAACTTTAAAGGTTATTTGGTAATTGGCAAAATCATTGAAGATAGGTTCTCTATAGATTAGCAGCTATTACATTGCATATATACAAGCATTATTTTGTTTTGAATTCATTCGCCCAAAAAGTGATTGCATGATTTGAATAAGCAATGTATGTTTTGTGTTTACCATTGAATGGGAAAAGCATTGTGCTCCCTCCACTTCAACACCTGAGAAATTTGCTTATCTGGTTTATACTCATTGAGTCATTGGTTAGGAATGGAAAATGAAGATTTATAGTTCTACAAAATCATATACGTATATATTAGGGAAACCGATAAAATTATAGAGGGATGAGATTCAGTGTATCACATTTGGTGTATCACTTCATGTCCCACTTTCATTTTTCTTTATTTTTTAAAATATTTATTTGTCAATTTTTTTATTATAATACTATGAATAATATTAAATTTTTATTTCAAAAAATTAAATTTTAAAAATATTATATACCCTAACATTAGATTTAAACCACTAAAAGTGAAATAAATGATAAAAAATAATTAAACATCCTAACTGGATGAAACGAACCCTTGTTAATAATTATATAATTAAACTAAAACATATAAAATTGAAATTGATAAAAAAAATATTTAAAAAATTAAAGAAAAATGAAAGTGGTACATAAAGTGGTATACTAAATGTGATACATTAGATCTCATCCCATTAGGTAGAGTGCTTCACCCAAAAACAAGCATTACCCCCTCCGTTCTATTTAATAATTTCCCGTTTATTTTTTATCAGAAAAGGAAATGAGACATAATTAATGAGACAAATGAAATATTACTTTTCAATTAAAGGTGGCAGTAAAATACATGGGTTTTTTAGTAATAAAAACAATAAATAATATCCATTTCACGTTCAATGCTCAGAAAAATGATACTCAACCTGAAATCACTTTGGTTAAGAATTATCAATAAAAACAATTTGTAGGTTAATTATATAGTTTATTCTGTAATAAAAAAAATCAGTCCCTAATCAATGGTGTTCTTATATAATTTGTAATCCATTTTTTCTCTTTGTTTTTTCAGTATATCTCTTTAATATCCAAATAGCACATCACCAAGTTCAATTGATTAAGCTCATAAACTGTTTGACAAAATTCCTCAATGAAATATTGGTGTATTTAAATAAATCTATATATTATTCTTAAAGCATTTAAATATGGAGTATTATTCAAATGAAACTCTGAAAGTCATAGCATTTTCTAAATAAAGATAGCTCTCATTTTCTTCATAATTATAACTTCCGTAATGTTTTGGAGATTAATATTTACTCAAAGTGTTTACTAACCACCACGCAAAAGATTAATCAACTTTTAGTATTGTCTTAGAAATAGTTTACATATTAAAATAAATAAATATATGGGGCCTTGGTTTTCTCTTTATTTCCTTAGTATTGTCACAATTTTTTATGCTCCAAATCCAACTAAAATAAAATAAGCACTACTCTTAATCAAGAGAGCATGGCAAGATGTACATCTCAATACAAATGCTAATACGAAATCTTATAGCTTCTTAAAATCGAATAGATTTTAAATATAGATCTAATGAAATAATGTATTCTTTTACAAATAACATACTATTGCATTACATAATTTCTCTGATAAAAAAATTCCATTAATTACATGATTTCCCTTAAAATTAAATATATATTAGGAATATAAATATAAGCAATTTACAGTTTGTAAACAATTATGCTGAATATATATATATCAATTATAGTTTGGTTTGAAATTGAAGTAAGTTTCCACACTCACAATGTTTAATTAATTAGCTGTTAAATAAATTTAAGTGTGAAAATAGTGACGTTGTAGATAGTATTTTTTTTTTTAAAAAAAAAAAAACTAATACATTCGAAATATAAATAATCATCTCTTCAATTTTACTACGTACAAATATAATAAATCCTTTCCAACTGCTTAATTTCCATAAAAAAATAAATTGTTTCAAACCCAACAATTCCCTTTCTCTATTAATTAGGGCAAGGAGAGCTCTAGACTTGGTATAAACACATAACAAAAATCCCCACACATTCACACAATTTCCACCAATCAAAATCCAAAATCAACACAATTAATACCACTTAATTAATTATATCCATTTCTCTTCCCAATTATTCTCAAATTCACCCTATAATCTTGCACATCCACTAAACACACCAATTTTCCATCCCCACACAATCTCTATATAAACCCCAAAACAAATTAACAATTTCAAAAAAAGAAAAAAGAACATATATATATATATATTTCCCATATTAATTATTACCTACAATAAATAAAAGAATAAAAAATGGCGAAGGCGCTGGTTTTGATCACGGCGGCGCTGCTCTTCCTCGGCGCAATTCTCCCGCCGTCGTCGGCCAAGGAAGAAGTCGACTTCGCGGCGTCGGATAAGGAAATCGGCTACGGCGCCCTCGAAAGAGGCAATGTGTACGGACACCCGGTGAAGAACCCACAAAATCCTTACCACCGCGCCTGCGAAAGCAGCGAGCATTGCCGCAGCGGCCGAAGGCTTCTCGACATGGGCGACGCCGTCGACGGCGCCGAGGAAGGAGCTGAGGATGTCAAGGATAAGGTTGTCAACCTATTTCAGTGATTTATTTATCATTCAAATTTTCAAATAAATGTTCAAATTTTTTTATTTTTTTTTGGGAGATAGGGATTGATTGATTGATTCACTCATTGCAAGTGATCATATATATTGTGTGAAACTATTACACAAAGATGTAATTTTTCTTGTTGTTTGGTAAATAAATATGTTAGTTGGTTAAGTGGTTGATGATTTTTATGACACGGAAATGGTAGTTATTCATGCAAAAATTGTTGCTTGGTAAATAAATATGGTAGTTATTCATGTTTATTGTATAACTAATGTTAATTTCAATTTTTTATGTAATTTTTAGTTAGGATTTCGTATTTGAATAATTTGTAAACCTATTTCAGTGATCAGTTATTCAAATTTAATGTGAATATTCTAAGTTTGTATTTTTGTTTTTTTTTAAAACTAATTAATCAAAATGATGGTTTTTGTCTTTTTTTTTGTTTTGTTTTTTGGATATAGTGATTGATTGATTGATTGATTGATTGATGGATTCACTCGTTGGAGTGATCATATTGTGTGAAATATATTATTACACAATATGCAAAGATGAAAATTTTGTGTTGTTGTTTGGTAAAAGATCCAATCTGTTAGAGTTAATAAATGTGTTAGTTAAGTGTTTGATGTTTTTATCCATTTGTTGTCAAATTTAAAGTTAATTTCTATATTATGTAATTTTCAGTTACGATTCACGTTTACTTTTACTTCTTTTTTTTTTAAATAATAATTTATGGTTAGGTACATAAAACTTCAATTTCTTCTTTGATTTCAATATTACCTAATATGGTGCGCACCCAAAAAAAAAAAAAGAACTAATAACACAAATTCATGGTCAATTAAGTCATTTTATCGAACGGTTGGAGGCCATCTCTTTGTTTAACTTTGTAAGAAAATTGCTTGCCACTTTGATCCGTTTTGAACCATAAATCTTCAATTTATGCTTAAATTTGTATCTAAAAACAGTTCTTAAACTTTGAATCTTCTCGAATATGGTACAAAAAAGAAAAAAAACCAAAACAAAAGTTGGCGGAATTTAGTCATTTTATCAAACAGTTAAACGGCAGTTCATCATTTAACTTTGGAAGAAAATTGCTGGCTTGCAACTTGCTTTTCGAATACATCAAACTTCAATTTCTGCTTTATTTTGTATCTAACTGAATCATTCACCACAGAATCTTATCTAATGTAAGCAAAAATGTGAAAAAACAAAGAAATCAATAACAAAAATTGGTAAAAAAAAAAAAAAAAGTCATTTTTTCAAACAGTTCGAGGGCAAAGCACTGTTTCAATTTCCGCTTTAAATTTCTCTATATTCGGCAAATAATAAATTCAATAAAAAAATTGGTGATAGCTAACTCATTTTATCAAACAGTTGGGGAGGAATTTGGAAGAGAATTTTCTGGCTTGCCGATTTGATCAATTTTGAATATTATACCAATTAAGGTGTATGGTATTGTAATTGCACACATGAAAATATAATCAAATAAAACATCACATAACATGAAAAATTCAGCTCACCAAAAAAATAAAGATAAAAATTATGGCAACTAGCATTTTTCGTATGAATGGACAAACTCGTAATAAAGAAATCTATATAAAAATTCCATAAAGATATTTAACCAAAAAATAATTGTAACAAATTTAGCTCAACTTATGTATTATCTAATCAATAGCTCAAATGACAGAAATACTAAAATTTAATGTCACCAAAAAAATTATCGAGGGGAAAAAATAGGAAAGCTTAAAAACTTCACTAAATCATAAATTAAAGAGTCCATTTCATAGAACTAATTAATTATAAGAAATTTTGGGTTGCAAAAGGTGTTTCCTGAGTGGGAGTGATTTCAAGATTAAAGAGATACAATAATTAAACATAATTCTCAAAATGATAAAAACCACATAACAAATGTAGGTATAAGATTAATATATGATGGTAATTACCCTTGGTTAGAATAGGGGTATCATTTACCATCCAATAGCAAAATATGGCATTGAACAATTTACAAATAACACATTTCAACAACAAATATATCTCAATTTTCCTACGACCCGAAGCGCCCCCGTGGTAGTGTCGTCTCGACAACGACAACGACAACGACTAGTTCTTCTGATGGACCGCGATCTGGTGTATATCCATGTCCTTGAGCATGACGGATCGCCCACAAGAATCGCATGGTGCAGTCCTCGATCCACAAACGCTCTCGTGTTCCGACAATCCTCTGATACGGTCTCGTGCATCGGCAGCAGAACTCCCGGCTTGAACCATATCTCCGCAAAACCGGCATGTGATGAGGCGCAAGGGGCAATCCGACGACTGGTGTTGCACCTGTCGAGTTCACACACCAATTAGCAGTCGGCTCGAAACAGCAAAGCAAAATATACGCCACCATAGTTTTCAGATGACGGGAAAATGTCGGGGCATGTCTATTTTGCTACAACTCGGAAGGTGATGCCCTAATCGAAACATTTTTCGAGCCACGTGAACGAAAATCATGTCCAAGCTAGTGAACTTGTGGCAATTAGCAAAATTTACGACACACTTCTACAAGCGAGACCTATGTAGCACTTCTTATAAACCTGAAGGGAAAAATGCAAATTAATTCTTGAATCGTATCCCATTTTGCAATTACAACGCAGCATTTGAACGTTGGCAATTAATACGTGAACTGGAGCTCAGCTCTGTTTCTGGCGAAAGGGAATCTTACAAGGACAATAATTAAACCGGCGTGGATTCGAAAATGCTACCAAGCTTGAACTCCAATTGCAAAAAAATGATAGTTCATGTATTCAATTGCCAATTTCCAAATGTCGTGTTGTAATTGCAATACGTGAGTATAATTCGTGATCTAACCTGCAGTTTTCCCTAAACATAACCAGTAAAATGATTCATCTTATGACTATGGGAAAACAAGTATAATTCGACCAGAGATGAAAATGAAGCATTAAACCGAAAGGGCAAGAAAACGATTGAAAACAAGACGTAAAAGAGAGCTTATTTCTTACCATTTGCTCCTTCTCGAGAACAATCCCACAAGGGCAATGAAGGGGCTCGTGGAACACCTTCATGTGTTTCTCGATCTCCTCCCGGTGGAACGCTTTACTACATTTTTCACAGTGAACGTGCCTCTCGCTCTCCTCGATCCTCAAAACGACCCCACAGCCAGCGTGCTTGCAAACGATGTTATGCCGACTGCAATAGGCTTCGTGAAGGGCAATCGTTCGCGAGGGGATATGGCGCTTGCAGTTTCTGCACTCCGCAGTGTCTACCTCAGCCGACGATGTCGACAACGCGGCGTGCTGCCCCACCCTATGCGCAGCGACGTCTTGAACAGTCACCGAGACCTCGAACTTCGATGTCCCTTTGTAGCCGTATACGGCGATGGTGTAAGTGCTGGCTCCCAAGTTCTGATCCTCCGCCCCGAGCAGCAACACCTTCGAGCCCAAATCGTGAGACGACCACATGTGCTGGTGCTGCGTCGGGAACAACAGGGGATGCCGAGAAACGTACAGGTCGGTGTCTCCTTCACGCGTCTGCGTCTCGAGATTAACCATGATATTCGCATCCTTGGACGAGATCCGTTTCCACACATCGTCGTCTAAGGAGAATTTATAATAAATGTACTTCCCCTCCTCGACGACGCCGTGCTCCGGTTTTCCGAGGGTCAGAGGCCTCAGCATATACTGGTTTGTGCCGTCCACCGACTCCGGGCCGATGATGTCGACCTCGATATCCGTCTCGAGGACGGATACGCTCGGCGACGGCTTCAGCTCGAGGACACGCAAGTGATAAGTCAGCGCGCCGTGATTGACGATCAGGATGTCCCCTTGAGAAAGTGTCGCGTGCTGGCGGAGGCTCGTCTCCAGCACCGCCTTGTGATTGGGGATGTCGGAGAAGCCGAACTCCACCGATTGGAGCTTCGCGTAAGTCCCTTTTGGAAGCCAGACGTAGCGCACTTCCACCGCGGCAGAGCCCGGAGCCTCGTTGGGGAATAGATTGCTCCAGCAGTGCTGAGGAAGCGCAACAAAACCCTCCTCGACGGTGAACTCGAGGACGCCGGCATGTGTCATTCGGGGCGATGTTTTATCGCCGCTATCTACGTGCATATCGGAATCCCGGTCCACCAACGAAAGAGAGAAATGCAGCGGCCCTTTGTCAAAAGCTCCCTGATCGGAGAGCTCGGTGAAACAGGAAGGCGGCAGTTTGATCTTGTCTCCAATGCCCTGATACGGCACAGCTTCTAAAACACGAGAAAAAATGACTCCTCGACCAGCAAGCGAGTTCTCCGCTTCTAGCTGAATAGCCTGAGATCGAAACAAATCCACAATCACCACAAAACATCCTAAATTCCTAAAGCAAGCCAAGAAATTCTCATAAATAACAGAAATGCTATTGAGAAACACTCTACTTAGCAACATTTTAGCTGAAAACTCGATTCCAACGAGTATGTAACCCCTAAGGGAAGGTTACTTTGAGTGATAGGACCAAAATTAAGCAATCCATCATCAATCAATCAAAGTAAACAGTAGATTAGCTTCGATTATTCTTATCTATCAATCCCATCACGCAAAGTAAACGCCCCCTAAAGAAACTTTAGATAGTTCGGTCGGTTTATTGTGCAATATATTAAAACTAAAACCATTTAGCTATTGATTTAGCTGAAAACTGGACTCCAACGAGTCTATAACCCCCAAGGGTCGGTTACTTTGAGCGATAAGACCAAAATTAAGCAATCCATCGTCAATCAATCGAAGTAACCTAAAGAAACTATAGATAGTTTGGCCCCGTGTATTTTGCAATGTATTAAAACTAAAACAATTTGCTACTGATTTAGGAAGCACAATTGAGCTTCTTCATAAAATCCCTAATTTCCAACAAGAATTCTATATATAATCTCTTCTTTTTCATCTCTAAACTAAAGAATATTCAATTTCCCTTTGCTTTTTCCTCTTTATGTTGACAGAGAGACTCCACAAACAAACAATAGATCACATTTCACTAAAACCCCCAAAATCAATTAACCTATTTTCATCAAACAGAATTGCATATTTCTATCAATTAAACACCCAAAAGCTTAACATCTTCAAAAAATTAAAGCTCACAGCAATCAATTAACCTAGAGATTTTTACCACAGAGTAGCATACTCCACCAACTGAAACATCAAAAGATTCAAAACTGAGCAAAGGATTAAAGAGGGAATAAAATCGAACCTTGGATTCAGCTTCGGCGGCGTCGAGGCGCCGCTGCCGCTGAGTCTCTTCTATGGCTTCCCGCTGGCGAGCGGCTTCCTGCTTGACCTTCCTATCTCTCTCTAGCTTGAGCTTCGCTCTCTGCTTCCTCTCCTTCTGCTCCTTCTCCAGCTTCTCCCTCGCCCTCCTCAATTCGAAATCCATCGCGCAAAATTAGGAAAAAAATCGAAAAACCCCTCTTTTTTTCACACGAGAAATTGATCAATCTCGATTGCGATTCTTTGAATTGGAGTGGTATCTCAATCACCGAATCCCAGATTTCTTGGAGGAAAAGACTTCGGTGATTGATGTTTTTGTAGAGAGAAAGAGGAGATTGAATTTCAGCTGCCTACAAATTGTTTAGCTGAAATTTCTAATTCGAGAATAATCTGGGCTTTTCGTATAAGAAGAAGAAGCAGTCAATTTGGGCTGGCTGGCTATTGGGCCCACAACATTGGGCCTTCCTACATAAAGCCCAATCCATAAAATATACATTATTTAGCTTCTATTTTCTTTTTCTCTAAATCAATGGAAATTTTATTTTTTTGTCCCAACCCATTAAATTTTTTGAGACACATTTACGTTAGGCCGGCCTAACGTTAGTCCCGACCCAATTAATGTATAAATAATGAGAGTGGCAACAATAATAGGGGGCGGCAAACAACAAACGGCTACGTCTTCGGTTTCGATAATTAATATATAGATAATGAGACCGGCAACAATTATGCTTTTACGGCTCGCTCCGGGTTCGCCTTCGGCTCCCCCTCGCTCGACCGCATGGCTTAGAATAGGAGCGACAAATAATTGACCTAACGTTAAGCCGGCCTAACGCAAATGTTTGTCAAATTGTTATAGAATGGGGGCTACAAACATATTGCCCAATCCATTGAGTATAGTCAGTCTATTTAGTTTCTTTTTCTGCTTCTAAAATCAATAGAAAATTTATTTTTCGGGCCCAAGCCATTAAATTTTTTGAAAGTCGGGCCTATCTACATAAAGCCCAACCAATTGAATATAATTTTTTTCTTCTTCTAAATCAATTAGCAAGTTCATTTTTTCTAGCCCAACCCATTAAATTCTTTCAAAATTTGTGTACTTGATTTATTAGTTATAGTTATAATTTTAAATAAATTAATACATTTTTCTAGGAAAAATCATGAAATTTTGAAAATAATAAAACTGCTAAAATAGACAATTTGGAAAAATCTATTTAGTTCCTTTTTTTGCTTCTACATCAATAGAAATTTTATTTTTTCTGGCCCCATATATAAAATTACGAAACTTTCTCAAACCTGCCCAAAAATAAAGCTTGAGATCCAATCATTTCAACTAAGTACACATTTATTCATCTTCATCATCATCATCATCATCAACAACAACAACAACATGGTTATGTTCTTGCATCAATTTCACCTACAATCTGATTATACGCGACGAGCGCCGCTCTGTTCTTGGCAATGACTCTCTTGGCCTTGTATTCGGCCCTCCCAACACATGTCTCGTCGATCACAAACTCCACCGCTCCATCGTCCTTCCACGAGTCTCTCATCTTCAAACTCAACCTTCTGCTTTGGCACAGTTCTTGTAGCAACGTAACCGGATGAACGGGAAGAGTTTCCGGAGTGATTATTGGTTCCAACAGCTTCTTTACTGCCTGTGATAGAGTGGTTAATGCCAGAGTCGAAAAGTAACACTAAAAGGGAAAGATATATGTGACTCTTTTTCTTTTACATTCATTCAAGCCCACATTATAGTTTTTTTTTTTTTACTTGTCTTACTAATAATCGATCTTTTGAATCATACGACACAAGATCTAACTATTTAAATCTCGAGCCGATTAAAATTAATCATTGGTAGAAGAAAACTTACCTCCCATGTTGTGTCCAAAGAGAACTTGCAGTCAAGAAATATGGCTCCTACCAAGGCCTCAAACATATCTGCCAGCACTTTTGGGGCATCGACTAATCCCGATGAATGCAGGGGATATTTCGCGATTTCGTCCCTAAATTCTTCGATCTATGTATATGAACAAATACAATGAGAAGATGTCATATATGAAAGTGTAAAATTGCTCACTCGAAAACATAGTAAGAGCAAAGGAATCAAGAATTATATTATGCACAAAAGTGTATAGTCCCTAATTAACTTTTTCTCGATAGCAGCCCCGTTCCCGACATTTTACATGTTCTAGGCCAAAATAAGGTGGGGATTGCACCTCTAGCATAAGACAAAAGAATATTGAATTCCCTTGCAATTTACCAAATTAATAACACAAAGTTTTAAGCTCATTAATTGGGGACTTTCCTAAAAATATATAGTACTTCTTAAAGTTTATTTGATTATTATCCATATACTCTTCAAGTATATTTCAGTTACAACTTCTAAATTCTAGTATTTGGTAAGTTTGAGCTTAACAAAGAGAAAATCAAGCAATTCAAGTAATTTCCAAATTCAAATAACTATTTCTATATTTATTTTAGGTAAATCCTACATACAAAGGAAAAAAAAAAAAAAACTTACTTGGTCGCCAAGCAAAAATATGTTATGTCGTAGGAACTTGTGCAGCTCGTGTTTCAAGGCGACGCGCGCGAGCTTCTCGGTGTCCACGTTGGCAGCCCGGAGCCTCGTGAGCCTACCCGGGTCGAGGTCCGGGTAGAGCAGGCACTGGTCCTTGGTGACCGCGAAGGTGAGGATCGCGTCGCCAATATACGCGAGGCGCTCCAACGAGGAGCACCCCTCCTCGTAGGAGTAGTGCGTGAACGCCTGCTGCAGGATCGTCGGGTCCTTGAATCCGTACCCGACGATCTCGCCTATCGCCTCGACGCGCTTCGAGTTCTCCTCTTGCTGTCGCTCTTGCTCTTCGTCATCTCCTCCCACAAAAAGGGATTGGAATGAGATGAGCTCTTCTTCTCTCATGATGATGAGTTGATGATGTCAATTTTTTTTTCTATTTCTAGAAGTGAAATAGTTGGTATTATAGTCTATAGAGGTGTTGGCGATGGCTATGGTATATATATTAATATAGAAGGGAAATGTTTGGTTTATTAAGAATTGACAAAAATAGCATGGAAAAGGCAAGGGTGGGAGAGGGACTTTTGATGGGAATTTTGGGGCAAGATTTGAAGGATATATAATGATTTTCTTGATCCAAACGAAACAATGTGTAGAGATTTGACTTTTGGGGGGCGAATAGGGTTTTTTTTTCTATTGATTTGACGACGTATTCAATTCAAAGAAGGCTACTTCAAAAAAAAAAAAAAAAAAAAAAAAAAAGGATAAAATAATAAATTATAAACGAAAAAAGATGGAATATTGGAAAACAGGTCACTATTAGGTTTAATTGTTACGCAAGATCCTAATAAACAAATTGTTTTCGCTTGAGAATTTGTATTAATACAAATAATAGGATAAAAAGATTATGTTTTTGTATGTATAATTAAAGCGTAAACTGCATATTAAATCACAAATTTATCCCATTTGACAATTAAATACATAACTTTTTTTTTCAATTGAAGCTAAAACTATGTTTTCAACAAACACTAATTACATCGACCGACGTGGATTAAAAATGCCACTAAGTTTGAAATCCAAATGCAAAAAATTGGTGTCCACGTAATATTTTGCATTTCCCAAAAACATAACTTTAACTTCAATTGCAAAAAAAAAAAAAAATATTATAGTTCACGTATTTCCTTCGAACTTTCAAATGTCATGTTATAATTGCAAAATAGGGTATAATTCACGAATTAATCTATTTTCCATAAATTAAACCTCTTCTCATGTTTCATGTGGTAAGTGAGTTTATTTAAGCTTTTGTTTTGTATAAAAAAATTATTTGATTTAATTTAATATACGGGTCAAGTTGCTTTCAAAATTTTATACTCGTCCTAGTTGCTATCAATAATTTAATATCATCTCCCAATTTGCGATTGAATAAATACAAAAATAATGCCATTTTCATGTACGAATATTCTTAAAATCAGTTCACTAATTTGGCAAAGAAATTACCCAATTCGACAACCTATAAAACCAAAATTCTTTGTCTCATTCTTGCTATTTTTGATTGAGCTCAAATCTCTAAAAACGCTAAAACGCTTTTGTGTTTCTTGCAAGCAAAGGGTGCAGAGTAAAACTGACCATCATTGATTGACTTGAGACTACATGTGTTAAGTCTGTAACCCATAAAAGATAAAATACTTTATGAAATAAAAAAATAAAAATAAAAATCAAGAGTAAATAAATAAGAGATAATTTTGTTCTAAATAATATTTAAATAGAGATAATTTACATAAATAAGAGTAAAAACTATATTACAATTTTTATTAAATTTTTCTCTATAAATAGATTTAAATTTTTACTAAATTTTTCTCTTTTTTGCAACTCATATTCTCTCTTAATTTTGTTTATTTGTTATTGAGTTATGTTATTTTTAATATGATTATAAATTAAAACAAAAAAAACATTTTAAACAAATTTTTATTATATTTTTAATTATAATAAAAATTATTATTTATAAAAGATGGTTAAAAGATAAAATAAAAAAGAAAAATATGCTAAGTTAGTTTGATGTCACCAACGGGAGTAAAAAGAAATTTAATATTTTATTAAAAAATTGAGTTAGGTTGGGTTGGATGAACGTCATCACAGTAGATAGTCCGAATTCTAGGGGCTAACCTTTCATGTTTTTCAATAAACAGCCCTCAACAGCGAACGCTCTTCGTTTCTCGAGCTGAGACGACACTGCTTTCACCACCGGCTCCAACCGAACCTTGCCCCTGCCCGGCTCACACAAAACCTGCTGTCAACGGCCAAACGAGAAACGGGGAATAGTATAACCAAGAAACGACTCGATGGAGTCTCTTCAAAATTCAAGATTTAATCCATAGCTAAAGTTTTTCGGGGCTCATAATCAGCAAAACTTCGTTATAGGCAGCGTTCGCTGCTCTGTTCAGCGCTACTTCCTTCTTCGCATGGCACGTACCTGTGCCCCTCAGTTTACCGTCGACAAACACTTTGTAGGTTCCTTCTTCCGACCACAGATCCACTAGCTTCACTTCGAGCCTGTGTTTCTGGCACATCTCGAATAGCTTCTTAGTGGGGTTCTTTTCGAGCATCTTGGGAGTGATTATGGGTTGCATTAGCTCACTCGCCACCTAAACAACCACGAATTGACATTGCAAAGCATCAGACACGAGTTAACAAGCAGCTGATTGAGTTGGTTGAAATCGCCTCACCTCCCACGTAGTATCAATCGAATAATTGCTGTCAACATAAACAGCTCCAATGGTTGATTCAACAACATCGGCGAGCACTTTTGGGGCATTGATCAAGCCATGTGAATGTAACGGGTATTTAGGAAGAGCATCGATGAACTTCTGAATCTGCAAAAGATCGTAAACGATTAGGTTTAATAAACGAAGAAAACAAAATTTAGACCAACAATTAGCAGAAAAAGATCAAACTTCTTTTGACAACTTCCACAATGCTTCATCTCTCTTCAATATGTCAATCTTCCCTTTGCCATATTATCACTAGAAGTTTAAAAATTTTACGAGATTAAAATCAGGTCGGGAATTTTTCCTTGATGCTCCAGCCTCTGTTCTCGTTCATGCAGACAACATTTCATACGCATATAGCATACTAATATTCACCGTTTCTCACTAAGATGTACAAAAGTAGCTCTCATAACATCTACTCGAAAACGGCAATGCCCTATATTGAGTGCCATTATTCATACCATGTTTACAGTTTTTTCATCATTCCCAACAAACGTATAAACTACGAAGGCCAATGTAATGAGCTGAGATCGTTGATTGAAATGAAACATAATCAAATTGTCTCTCTCATTGCTCTTTGATATAATAAACATGGTTTATCAGTTCTTTTCACATAGTATCACAACAACTACTCCTCAGCATGCCAACTAACGTATCTCCAAATCCGAAACGAACACTACTTCTCCAACTACGAAACCATTGATTTGAAGTTAAAAACAACTCGATTCAGTCTACATTGATTTGAAGCTAAAAACAACTTGATTCAGTCTATCACTCGTTACTCTTTGATATCTTAAACATGGTTTATCAGTTCATCTCACACGGTATCACAACATCTATTCCTCAATTCATTATGCCAACTAGCGTATCTCCCAATCCAAAACGTACACTATTTCTCCAACTACGAAAACATTGATCCAAAGCTAAAACCAGCATGATTCAGTCTATGGTGGAATTATGTCAGACTAGATAACTTCACCAACATTGCTAATCATTCACATAAAAACGCATACAAGCAATGTAAATACTCGACAGGTCACAAACATCACAATCTGAACTAATCACAAACAAAACCAACATACCTTCCTCGTGTAAAATGGATTGCCAAAACGGATATACCGGTGAAAGTTATGCTGCACAGCCACACGAGCAAGCTTCTCCGTGTCAACATTGGCAGCTCGAAGTGGTGTCAGCAACCCCGGTGCAAGGTCCGGGTATTTGGAGAACTGCTCCTTTGCTATCAAGAGATTGAGCACCGAGTCGCCTATATACTCGAGGCGCTCGTACGAAACGCAGTTCCTCTGGTAAGACGTATGCGTAAACGCCTCGTATAGTAAGCTACGGTTGTTGAATTTATACCCTATTATTCTCTCAACTTCTTTAGCATTCTGAAAGGATTTAGTTTCTGCTTCAATTAGGGATTGGCCTATTTTTTTCTTGCCATTGATTCTCTGCAAATAATTACACAAAATGTTTCCTGGCAGAGAAGAGGCAAACATGCTTCAATTAGATAATTTAATGCCTCTTTCAAATTACAAGTAGCAATATAGCATTAGAAATCAATTAGGTTTTTACACACTAACACAATGAAATCAGCTAATGATCATCCAGCAAATAATTCGGATGAAATAGTATGAAATTTCACAAACTGGAAAAAATCCCCAAACACACACACACACAGAGAAAGCAGGGAATATACCGTATCTGCGGAGGCGATGTGAGGCGACGAAATTCTTGGCAGGAAAGAAGAGAGATTCCCACAACGAAGCCATTTCAATCTGAACGACCTATTTCTACTCACATTCAGTCACTTTTAATCCCAATTTCAGCTAAATCAAATCTCAATCCCACTGGAATTCACCAATTCTCAACATTTTGAATCCCAATTTCAGCTTATTTCAATCTTAGCGCTACCGGAATTCACAAATTTGCGGCCGTCAGCAGCTCGCGATGCCGCCGATGAGTAAAACAGTAGCTCAGGTGTAGAGTGTGATTTTTGGTGTATACGACGCCGTTTGTTGGAGTTTGAGGACTAATTGTTTTATTGTATTTTTTGTACAAGTAATTATGACTGTTATACATATTTTTACGGAAAAATTATCACTACAAAAACCCAAACTATTTTGGCCCTATTAACTATATCTTGAATCATTAAAAAATATTTTTTAAATTTAAAATTATCGATTTTGGATCAATTTTGTATCCTGAACTATTTATTTTTTATAAATGGTAATACAATTAATACCAAATCGATAGTTTATGATATTAGAAGGAAAAAACCATTTTTAACTATCCTATATAATTAATAATCTCAAAATAGTTTAGAATTTAAAGTCATATATATTTGTCCTATGGCTCCTATTTTTATTGTATCAAATTTATTTAAGATCCTTTCTGAAAAAAAGATTGAATTTTGACGAACTATGCTTCTAGTAATCGGATTAGATTCATTATTAACAACATTATAAAAATCATTAGCAAAATTTCATGAAATGAAATATATAAATATTAGCGCCAAGAATCCAACTAGAATACGAGATGAAATATAGTACAACCTAAATCAGAAATGATAATTTTAATATTCAATAAACTATGTGCAATTCAAACCTTCACTGTACTCTTTACTCCAACAAAATAAATCACCTTTTTCCCCTTTTCACATTCACATATATTTGCGTTAGGCCGGCTTAACGTTAGGCCAATTGTTTGTCGCTCCTATTCTAAGCCATGAGTCGAGCGAGGGGAGCTGAAGGCGAACCCGGAGCGAGCCGTAAAAGCATAATTGTTGCCGGTCTCATTATCTATATATTAATTATCGAAGCCGAAGGCGGAGCCGTTTGTTGTTTGCCGCCCCCCAATTATTGTTGCCACTCTCATTATTTATATATTAATTGGCCGGGCCTAACGTTAGGCCGGCCTAACGTAAATGTGTCTCTTTCACATTACATCCACACACACACACACAAAAAAAATCTACATAAGAAAAATACATACACATATAATACATTATATCATACAACAATCTTGATGGACCTTCCATGGCTCGTTTAAGCTCGAATAGTCAGAAATTCGTGGATCCCTCGATAGCTCGATTAAGCTCGAATAAGCAGAAGCGTAAAAGCTCGTTTTCGCCTATTACCTCCCCGACATGAGATTCAAGAGGTTTTGGTTGCCGTAGAAATTCCCCACATCCCAATTATCCGTTGAACGACGACAGCGTCATCAACGCAACCACGACCGAGCGCATGCTCGGCCGTAGCTGCGGATTTTCGTGTGTGCAAGCTCTAGCAAGCTGTGCAACCTACAATCACATCGATGCTTTCACGATCAAAAACAGAAACCCAAACGACGAAAAAGGAAATAGACGAATTTTCAGAGGATACCGACTTTGAGGACAGAGTCGAGGGGGTAGTTATCCCCGAGCCTCGGGTCGATCAGTTTCTTCAGGTCCTCAGTCGGATCGGGCTGAGTGAGAACGTCTTCAAACTGCACAAAAGAGGGGCGTAAAAAGCTGGTCAAGCGACACATTTCTGCACTGGCGACGGCCAAGAAAGACGAGAACTTACCAAAGCAACGAAGTCTGCTGCATTCCCGTTTTGCTTGACGATGGCTTCCTTGGCTGATATCAGCTCGAAGATGACGACACCGAAAGCATACACGTCGACTTTTGGGGTAACGTCACCGTATCGAAAATACCTGAATGCAGGTTAATGATATAAACCAAAGGGCTCATGCGATTTATTGCAATTAAACTAACCAAACTATAGAGTTGAATCAATCATTCATATCTGGTAATTACTTGATTATAATAGTTTGGAGAAGGATTAATTGTCTGTGAATACATAAACTATGACTAAATTTCGGTTTTTAACCAAATAAAAATGATTGGTCAAAAACACACTTAACTTTATAAGGTTTTGGATCCAAATTCTGCTGGCTAATAACACGATTGTTCGGAGTCCGGTGGCCAATTCGAAGGTACCGTTGCAAATATCTCGAAGATAACTTTCTAACTGTACCCATAGAGAGCTATAGTCGAGCTTCCCACTGGTACTTTCGAATTGCCCATCAGACTCCGAATAATCGAATTAGTGGCCAGCAAACATTGGACTCGTGCCCAATTCAAAAAACTTATAAAGTATGTGTTTTACCAAGACTTTAAAATGGTTAAAAACCGGAATTTGGTCATAGTATTAGTTTGTGTATCTACAGACAATTAACCCTTAAATAAAACAAACTATAGGGAGCAGAATCAATCATTCATATCTTGGCAATATAGCCACAGACCGTTTATATAAGTATATAGTCCGAAACGAGGTCGTAATCGTCTGCTAAACATAAAGAAGGTCCAGAGAACTTACTCGGGAGGCATGTAACCATACGTGCCCCGGAGCAGTTTTGTTGGCAGAAAGTTGTTCTCGACGTCAGTAAGTTTCGCCAACCCAAAACTCGCAACCTGCACACCAAATTATACCCTTGATCTAAGGAAAAGAATTCCTATCTTCGACTAAACGACCTAATGCTAGATTACCAACCTTTGCGTGCGAATTCTTGTCTATCAAGATATTTCCTGGCTTGATATCGCAGTGGATGTAGACGGGGACAGTGTACTCGTGGATGTATTCGAGACCTCTAGCTGAATCGAGAGCAATTTGTATCCTAGTCGACCAAGGCAGCGGCTCCCTGCCTGCAGAAAACACACAATATGAGATTCATTCTCTGCAAATGCCAAATTTTAGTGCCGTTGGAGTTCAGCATACCCGATCCTCGGAGATGTTGGCTTAAGTTTCCATTCTCGATGTATTCGTATACAAGGAAAAGCGAGCCCTCGGTGCAGTATCCTATCAAACGCACCTATTTACAGCGTATAAACGAAGATTAACCATATATTCTTTTCCCATCAAATATGAGCTACGAAACTAAGGATAGTCGACAAATTACCAGGTTGAGGTGATGAACATTCGTCAAAACCTTCAGCTCGGCAAGAAACTCGTTCGTAGCTTGCATATCCATTTTCTTGATAGCCGCTTTCTGCACAGACAAGAAGCTTAGCTTCGAGAATATGCTAAGAAGAAGAAGAAAAAATCGAGAATATGCTCACCTCGCCTCGAAGCTCAGCATAGTAGACAGCGCCAAATCCACCCTCACCGATCTTATTTGCCAGGCTGAAATTATCGGTTGTGCTAGCAAGCTCTTCTAAGGAAAACTCGACGGATTTTTCAACAGTAATGCCAAGAGCAGGAGATGCGGCAGCACGAGTGCTGCCAGAATCTTGTGGCTTGAAAGTAGTGGCTTCGGTACCTAATCAAGCATATACAAATAAGCAACTGACGAAGAAATACATTGTTTCTATCGTGTATGAAGCAGCTTTACATCTTCACAACAGGGGCATGAAAAACTTCTATTCTGATTCACTAACAATAGGATCATCACGAATTCTTCATTTGCTGAACATAAATACTAATAGTCTTAATTCCATAATCAGCGTTTCTTTTATGTCGAGCTACCTTCGATTACCAATCAATTCACACTTCAAACTCCATCAAGTATCTAACCTACAACTCCTAGCATCCTAAGATGATACATTACTTACTAAATCAAGATATCGTTGTCGAAAATAGAGATAAATTTATGAATTATAATGGACCCTTTGCTCTGTCCTTCAAATTTTGAGCTCTAAAACAACAAATGAGCATTGCGAAATCAGTAAGTCAAGTAAAGACAAAGCTAAGACAGCTCAAAGGCAATTGTCGTTGCTAAAATTGTCTGTCGAAACAAGTAGCTCGAGCCGGGAGAAGCTCTGAACCCCAAAAGGATCCTCTTCATCAACAGTTGAAGACAAATAAGTTACTCTATTTATCTAGTTATATGCAATATGTTTACAAAGTTATTTCACTAACCACGAATGCCAACCAAAACTTGGCCCAGATTGTAGTCTTTCGGTTTCCTCCTCCAACGCAAAGCTGAAAATAGCTTCCTTGTAATAGGTTCATAAGGATTTTTCCCAGCTGCGATTCCAAAAAGAGAAGGAGCAGTGTTGAAGAAACTATTCTGTATTTGATTCAAACTAGACAATGAGAAGTTGAGGTCCCGGTTTGCACTCCCACAGTGAATGTAGATTGTTTTCAATTCGATATGCTTGGTGATCCACCTAAGTTTTTCTGAGATTTGTTTTGAATGTTTACATTGATCTGATTTTGATTATGATTGTAGTTTGCATTATATACTTAATTAAGATATAAATTCTACATAAATCATAGAATTGACAAAATGTAAGCAATTGCAAGATCATATATTATAATTCCCCCATTCGATTCTAAATCGAGCTACCTGCAGCGATCGTAGACGAACCTTCGACTAAATGTCGACTTAAGACACTGTAGTAAAGAATCTTAATTACAAATTAATCATTAACAGTAACATTTTTCAGAAGCTCCATCGTCTTTAATTTATATCTAAATGTCTACATAAACCACAGCGAAACATCCTCCAAAGCATATAACACTCTAATTCCCCCCCAATTACTCAATGACAAAAAATGTAAGCAATTGCAAGATCATACATTCTAATTCCAACAGCGATGAAGACGAACCTTCGACGCCAGAAGCACCAGCAATCGGAGGTAGATGCGGCGGTGATACCAACAAACGCTCCGATCGGTTACCCGAATCACTGTTTCTTTCAAGAATTTAGACAATAATTTTCTTAGAAAAGTCAATAATGCTGTAGTTTACACCAAAAAATTGAGGTAAACACAAAATCACCTGAGAATTACTCCACTGAAATCAGAATTTCTTGGACTGTTGGATGAAACGGTGGTCATGGAGTTTTGGTGGCAGAGTTCCCATATCTCATTTTTCTTCACCACCGCCGCCACCAGCCTCTCCCAGTTGTCTCTCGACGACGACAGCATATTTCTTCAGTTTTCAGCTAAATTATGATTTGAGATGCTCCTAAAGAGAGGGAAAATATGCATGAGCATTTGATTGATTTTGCCGAAAATGGCTATTCTCTCTCTCTCGCATCTCAATTTCGCGGAATTTAGGTGAATGAGAAAAGTTTAAAAACCGCGGCAGTCAACTGTCAACGGCTGATTTTAGCTCACATGATTGGTGTCTTTTTTAACTGTGGAAATTACAGGATTACCCCCCAATAAGCCTCGTGATTCTTATTTTGAAATTGATGAATGTTTTCTTACATATATCATATCATGTGACCACCTTATATGAGCACCAATTTTATTTAAGTCATACTAGCATAATTTTTTATATTTTTATATTTTTAATAGCTAAGTAAATATTATTGACATCAATAATTTTACAAATTACACAAAAATCAAAAACATCAATTTGTCATTTTTCTCTACAAATCAAGCTTTTATTCACATAAATAGAAAAATGACAAATTTAGGTATGATTTCTATGTATTTTGTAAAATTAATGATGTCAATAATGTTTTCTTAGTAATTATTAGAGATATAAAAAATATAAAAAAAATTATGCTAATATGACTTAAATCAAATTGGTGCTCACATAAGATATATAGCACAATATTCTTTTTGAACTTTTGTAGTAAAATTGGTGCTCACATAAGATATATAGCACAATATTCTTATTTTTGAAATTTTAATTATTATGGTTACTTAAGATTATTTGACGTCGGATTTCTGACTAGCATCATAAAATTTAGGAATTGTATAAGATGGTGGGAAAATTTGTGGAAAATGATTATTCATTTATTCTAACGTCACATATAGCACAATTAATGAGTAATAAGTGACATTTTTTGTTGTGCTGTTTTTATGAGAAATAACTATCTTAGTTTTGATCACCTTCACCTTCTTCAATTATTCATTTATTTCAAGAACTTGTTACATTTATCCTAGCTATAGATCCACTCACTTGTGGAAGACAACAAATTTTGCATAATCAAATCACATAAAATTGGGTGCGGCACACAAAGATTCTCATTTACTCGGATGAAATATTTTCAACCAAATATAGACCTATTATTCTCAACGCCTTTCTAAGACGATTGAGCCACCACCATATATAAATAGTTGTTGCTCGGCTAGCTCAACACCCGATATTAGGTCCGGGATTAACCCGGAGCTGCTTACAATAATCTTTGTAGTACTGGACCCGAGCGTTCACCTGAGCCGGGCCCTTCCCGTTGCATTCTGCGCTATTAATAGCACGGATCGTGGCGCCAAAGCCCTTGCCAGAAATAAAAGGGCCATGGCAATTGTCCATCCAAAACCACACGGAAGCCTTGATAGATATAAGGGCATTTTTGGAAACGAGCTCGGGGTTCTTAAGTCCATTGAACCCGATGGCGCGCCCGGCCGCGCCATAGTTGTAGTTCCACGTCAGCTTTAGCGGGCCCCGGCCGTAGTAGTGCTTGTTGGCCGTACACGGCCATTGTGGATATTTCGGGTCGCAATAGGTCTTCGATTGCCCGCCCTTCTCTTCGATAAAGCACAAACCTACAAGGGTAATTTGTATGGGTTAGGTTCGTACAATATATTTAACTCCCTTCGTCCCTATATTTATGTCACTCTTGCCATTTTGGTACGTTGCACATAATTATATGTCCTTTTCATCTTTTGGAAATGATCTCGCACCATATTTGCTTTTATACATACTTTTATTTATATTTGCAATATCTTTTACTTATCAATACCCTTTTATGGGACTCATTTCTTACTAAAATTAAAATCAACTGCATTCTATTAAATTCCGTAATTGATCAAATTGTGCACATATATAGGGGACAGAGTGCGTATATTTTATCATAACTAGCTAAACAATACTAGCGAGACACACAAAACATTATGAGTTTAAATTATAAACATGGGTATATATCAAAGATAGATGAGTTTTTTCACAATTTTCAAGCATTAATTTATATACAAAAATATTCCTAATTATCCTATATCAGATTAAATAAAACTCGAACTATAAGTATCAAATCACTAAACTTTCCTAGCATTTAAAACAAATAAAAATTACATGTGTTTTCATGTGAAAAACTAATAAATGGCATCACAAATTCACACAATACAAATTAATCAATAGAAACATAAAATTGCTAAAACTAAAAAAGAAATCCTAAAACCTATATATTTGCTCCTCCCTCTCCAATTTCTTTTTTTAAAAAATAATTATTTTGACTTACTATTTATGCATCGTTTTCAACTCTTCGTTGAACATTTTACACATTGTCACATTCTAGGATAAAAAGAGACATACGATTTTTTCTTTAATCACAAAATCATACTTTATTTTCTAATACCATTATATCATTATCGATGATAGTGAAATACGAGATGTAACATCAGTCTTAAAAAAAAAAAAAAAAGCTTACGTCCCGTCTCCACGGCGACGTGGGCGAAAAACGCGGCGATCTCCCGCTTGGAGTCGTCGGCGGAGCCGATGGTGCCGAAGGTGGGGTACGACGCCATCGCGAGGAGAAACCTCGCGCGGGTGTAGAAGCCCCGCCCGGGGCAGCCGCCGCGGCGCTGGCCGGCCACGATCCCGTTGAAGAAGCCGTCGGTCACGATATCGCCGACCCTCACCCGGTTGCGCCCCCTGCAGGGCCCCGCCCAGCAGTTGGCCCCGCAGTGGGCGTCGTCAGTGCCGCAGAAGCCGAACTTGCTGCAGCACTGGCCGCGCTTGCAGGCGCACTTCTGGCCGGCGGCGAATTTGCCGCCGGCCAGGAGGAGGAGGAGGGAGAGGAGAGGGAGGAGGTTTTTCATTTTGGGGGGGAGTTGGTGTGGGAAGAGTGGAAGGGGAAGTGGTGAGATTTTATAGTGTGTGTGTGTGTGAGGAATTTGGATTGTCTGTTGCATTCTCGTGTGACATCTTCTATTACATTATGTCCCGTTGGAATCTAAATTAAAGATTTTATTGGAACAAATTAAGTTGTGTAGACTCTCGAAATGGATATAAGTTCAATTGACATCTTCTTCTACTCTATTATTGTCGGGGCGGAGCCAGAAATATAATTCGTAGTTTAAAGGGAGCGAAAATTGAAAAGTAGAATTATGCTTATTTATCGAACAAATTAAATCTTGAAATTCTGCGATTTATCGATATGTATATATGTGCTTCTACTATTCCAACTTTTGGCATCCCATTTAATTATTATTTTTTTAATAAAAACAATTGTAGTTTTAAATATATTGAGGTTAATTATGCTCGGTTTATAATTATCCTAGTATTTAATTTCAATTTTATAAATTAATAATTGATTATCAAAATTGGTTATTCCATGACTAATATATATTTCCTTCATCATATCAGCGAAAAACGTTCACAAACTTTGGTAGGACGAGTTTTAATAAGTTGTAATGAATGTAAAGTTAATGTGAAAGGAATTCACAATTGTAAGTATTATGTAAAATTAATGGGTTATGAGCCATGACATATTAATTTATTTTTTTGATAAATAAGTGAGTAGTATATGGGTGAAACATAGTAGGTTTATGTGGTGTTCATATTCAGAAGAGGAAAATGAACGCTTTTGTGGAAGAAACGAAAAGGAAATAAGTCAACGTTTTTCGTAGACGGATGATTATAACCTTTCCAAATCTCACGTTTTAGTATTAAAGTAAATTGATATTTATCATATACAAACTTGACTTTTATAGGGATAATAAACTTTATAATGGAAGATAAGTGGTACTCTACTTAAATAAATATTGGAAGAGGATACCAATTTGTAGTGGTATCCAAAAGTTGTTCCAATGTTGGGTAGGTTTCCATACTTCCTTAGAATGATCGTAGAAAGTCTTGTGAAGGTGCTAAGCGGCAACTAGTCCTACTATATAGACATAATGGCAATCACACTATTTGCAATTTTTAGTGGAGTAACACATGATGATTTCAAATTTCTTTTTGTTATTTTGTGCATTAATTAATGTAGTTTTTTCTTGAGTTGGGGTAGTGAAGTGGTGGGGTTTGTCCTAAGTTTTACTGTTACACAGGAGGGAGGTCGCACCATTTGGATGTCCCTAAAGGTACAGTACATTAATATACTGAAAATAATAAATTCACAAGAACATTGCTTCTCTACTCAAATAGCTCAAGGAGAAAACAACATAGGTACTTGAATCAATAGTGTAATTTTCATTTTTTTTCAATTAATAAAAAAATTTGAAGGTCATATTATGACTGATTTGAATTTGAGAGTTTTAACCTCATGCATTAACCTTTTTACTACAAGACCAATCATGTAACTATATTTTTTCCATAGACTACAAGCATCACAATTTCAATTTAATTGTATTAAGTTTTTAGGACGAGAATTAACTTGCAATGATGATAGGTATTATCTTAAATTCCCCACAAAAGGGAGCTTCTTGGAAGCTTAAAACCAACCTAATTATAATGCAGATAAATGAATATACTATTAAATTACAAAATTCTATGGTGCTTTTGGAAAAAAGGCCTTCTTTGTAGCTAGTGTTTCCATGATGTCCCATACAGCATAATTGATGGGACTAAAATTAAGAAATAATGTAATCATTGACCTTGACATACGACACGACTTATTTTCCACCTCTTTTATGTAACTTCTGAGCAATAACCAATACATACTTTAATGGTAATATAGGTATGGTACATCTCTTCTCACAAAATAAAATTTACTAATATATATATTTATATATATTGAATTAATAAAATATTAACATATGAGAGATGAATATAGTACACTAAACGTAAAACTTGATTTAGTAGCATTATTATGGTGACAATTTTTCTCTTGTTTTAGTTTCATAATCCTTCGAAAGTCTGATTGTTGTGAATAATGTATCAATGTCACTTCGTCTATCTGAACAGGCATATTAGAATTATTATTCTCCCAATATTTACGAATTTGCGCTCCTTGAAATTTATTTGAATATATTTGTATATTAAAATCTTCGCAAGATATTTAAATGTCTGCATAATGATGACATGGGTAATCCGTTTTAGTGACTAGAAAAGGTGGTGGAAAAGTGGGGAAGAAGAATCCACTGGGAAATGGAGCACAAAATTTCCACATTTTCCACTTAATCGCCATAAGAAAACCAGATATAAATATATTAAAATAAAACAAAATGAAATTTAATAATAACATAATGAATGAGACGTTTATTTCATTCACAACACACACCAACTTCTTTGTTAAAGTCCGTTGTCAAACTAAATGTCCATCTTTTTTGCAGACGGAGTGATTATAAAGTTTGTATAGTATTTGACTAAAATAATAGACTTGGTTAAAAATCAAAATTTTTACGAAATTTATGCATCTACATGCAGTTAAACGTAAAGTAAAACTGAAACACAAAAATATGAAATTGAAGAGAAAAAATTAAAATATTTAAAAAGTTAAAGTGGTACCTAACGGGACACTAAAAATAGGACCACAAGTGTGTGCGTGTTGGTCTAGTGGTAGAGGTTAATGCCTGAGGCCAAAGGTCTAGGGTTCGAGTCTTCCGTGACGCGGCTATTTAAAACTTTCTGCAATTATTTATAAAAAAAAAAATTTAAAAATGGGACCATGAATCTTATATACTTTTCTTTATTACGATAAACACTTATATAAGAGCTTTTATGATGAAGTTATCGGTGGGTTCATTAATAGTGTACGACATGCACTATAATTATAGTCAAAAGGGATGCATTTTATTATTAGCACGAGCTTAAATTAAAACTGATCTTTTATTTAATTAATCTTTTATAAATCTTAAAACAACATCTCAAAAGACCCAAAAGCTAGTTTCTCTTTCATATTAATTTTTACATTCTTTGATTGATAAATTTATTCATTCGGATCTTCAATTGATTAGCTTCAAAGACTCAAAATTGATAAAACTTCAATAATGCACCTATCTATATTGACTAGCATCCCAAATTTCCACAACTATATACATTCCACATTTTATAAAATTCGTACACTTTTGATACAAACATCATAATTTTATTTCACACTGTCTAGCAAACGAGCCATAGATGCACTCGTTCATCGAAGATAACGGACTCACATTATCACATCCCTATATATAATTGAGTCCACTATTTTATTACATTGATAAAGCCACACGTCAACCTTTGATTCGCCAATATCTTATAAGTCGAGCCATATATCCAGGGTCGTTACACATAAGAAAACCCCTTCTAATTTTGCGCTTAACACCAAAGGTTACCTCCGGGGTGAACTCCTAATTGCCTACAATAATTCTTGTAGTATTCGACTCGAGAGCTCACTTGGGCGGAATTTCCCCCATCACATTCTAGGCTGTTGATGGCACGGATCGTGGCACCAAAGCCACTCCCTGAAACAAAGGAGGCGTGGCAATTTTCCATCCAAAACCACACGGCGGCCTTGATGGATATCGACGGATTTGAGGCCACGATTTCGGGGTTTCTCAATCCGTCGAATCCCACGGCCTGGCCGGCCGCGCCGTAGTTGTAGTTCCACGTCAGCTGCAGCGGGCCCCGGCCGTAGTAGCGCTTGTTGGCCGCACACGGCCAGTCGTTCTTGGAATTGTCACAATAGGTTTTCGATCTACCGCCTTCCTCTTCAATTAAGCACATACCTATATAATATTATTGGAGAAAATTTTAAAATGATGGACTTAATTGTATTTATGAAGATAATTATATAATGTGTTTGATGTAGTTCATAGGGTATGCATGCCAGCACTCTCCTTTATCTTGTTATATTTGGAGGATGTCATATATATATATATATACAATATTATTTGAAGTTCAACACAACAACAACAACAAAATAATAATAATAATAATAATAATAATAATAATAATAATAATAATAATAATAATAATAATAATAAAGTGTAATTTGTTCTTTTCCATTTCACTTCAGAAAATGAATAAAAAGGACAAATCGAACTTTGATTTGGATGTAATTTATGAAGGGTACATTTCCTCTATATTTTAAACCCTTAACTATACCCATTTTTATCAAAAATTCCCTCAACTTCAATAAATATTTTTAAACTCCAAACTATCAGTTTTTTATCAAAAACATCCGAACTTTAACAAATATCAATCTATTGTATAAGCTTTTTATAAAAAATATCCCCCGATCAGTTTTCAGTACGACGAGAAACCCAAGTTTCAACGTTGAAAAGTTAGTTTTTATTCAAAATATTCTTCTCTCAGCTCACGGCTCACTGATAAATCCAATTATCCACGTCGAAAAATTGATTTCTCTTCGTTGTTCAAGAATTCGGCTGGCAGAAAATGAATGCGGGATAATTTTTGATAAAAAGTAAATAGTATATATAGATTTTAAAATATGGAGTACTATTTATTAAAGTTCAATATATATTAGTTCAGAATTTAAAGTAATATTTACAATAAAATGAACAACTTTTTCTGGGTGGCAGATCTACTGCAATAAAATGAACAACTTACTCCCACTCTCATGCGCGACGTGGGCGAAGAAGGCGGCGATCTCCCGCTTCGAGTCATCGGCGGAGCCGATGGCTCCGAAGCTGGGCCACGACGCGGCGGCCTCGACGAATCGGGGGCGCGTGTAGAAGCCCCTCCCGGGGCAGTTGCGGCGGCCCTGGCCGGCCACGATCCCGTTGAAGAAGCCGTCGCTCACGACGTCGGCGAACCGCACCCCGTTGCGGCGCTGGCAAGGCCCCGACTTGCAGTCGGGCCCGCAGTAGTCGGGGCCGTTGCCGCAGTAGCCGTATTTGCTGCAGCACTCGCTCGGCCGGCAGCCGCAGTTTTGGGCGGAGGCCCGTTTTCCGGCGGCCAGGAGGAGGCTGAGAAGGGTGAAGAGAGTGAGGAGAGTTTTCATTTTTGGAAGATTTGTGAGTAAAAACTAGGCGGGGAAGGATGGATATTTATAGAAGGGGTGTAATCGAATCGAATAGAATTGAGCACTAGTGTAATATAT
>JAYJMF010000036.1:940723-954315 GCA_036873715.1 Salvia sclarea | reverse complement strand
GGGTTCGGGTAGCGGGTACCCATAGCTAATTTCCCAAACCCGACCCAAACCCGTCACGGGTATTAGTCTCCAAACCCTTACCCGTCCCAAACTCGATACAACATGGTTTGGTAAATACGGGTACCCTCGAAAACCCGACCCGTTGCCATCCCTAGATTGATTTGTTAAAATTGAATCCAGAATATATTTTGCTAATGAAGTAGTAATGAGAATGATAAATGACTATTCTCTTACATTACACCAAGTTGCATAAAATTTCCTATGAAATTAAAGATTCCAAATCTAGACGTCATTAAAGGTTAAATACTCAAATGCATCTTAGAATACTCACAATTTTCTATTCCTATCTCGAACCATAGATTTTGGCTATATAATACTCAAATTATGCCAATCTATCATTTGGCAAATTTTTGTGTACTAAAATATATATTGACCATGATAGTCTGATACATGACATATAAAGAAGGTTATATTCAACCTCATTAATGCTATAAGTTACATGTAAGTTGTAACAAACTAAAAAACACTATTGACAAAGTCGAAGGTGCATTTAAATCACAATAGTAACTTAAAAATCAATACTTCTTTGCAGTTAATTAACCACTCAAATATAAATTGCTTAATATCTTTTGATCAAGGGGTGAGAAACAAGGAGGGATCATTTAAAGTATAACGTCGTACGTACATCTTCCATTAAATATAGACAAATGGTTGATTTAAAATAAAATTCTTACCTAAATACTATGATTCTTGTTTTGGTTATTAATTTCTCCCGAATGGGTTATGGGATCCTTTGTACCACAATTTCTGTGTGCCACTAAGAATTTTAATACTTTTTAATAATGTTTACTATAAAATAAAATTTTATTATCTCATAATACAACATGATTAACATTTATGCAAAAAATTAGAATTTTTAAAAGTTATATACCATATTTTTGAAATAATCAACCACTTTTTAATCAAAATATTCCAAAATTCTGGTATATAATTTTTAAAAATTCTAATTTTTTTGCATAAATGATAATCATGTTGTATTATGAGATAATAAAATTTTATTTTATAATAAATATTATTAAAAAATATTAAAAAATTTAATGGCACACTGTGGCACACAGAAATTGTGGCACAGAGTATCCCATCCGTGTGTGTCAAGAGTTTGAGCAAATGAAATGGACTTGCGAACTAATATAGTATAAAATTAAGATTAAAGAATGCATAATATGATGCTGTTAATTTTGTCGTAATTGTTGAACAAATGATTATTTGTTTGAATTAATTATTTTGGTGCAAGTGTTTGGCATGGAATTGTTTTTAATTAGTTATGTGCGCATCAACATATTGCTTATTATTGTAGAAAAGGGAATATCCATAAAATGAAATGTCTATTATAGTAAGGATGGTATAATATGTCCATTGAGATATTTGATAATGATAAATTAAATGCCGATTGAGACATAAATTGTTTGGCGAGACTTGTACAAAAATTAAATAAAATAGACCATTTGTTTAGATTAATATGATGCTGTTTTGTTTTTATGTGCATAACATATTTCATCTGTACAGAATAATATATTAAGTTAATTTGATTCTAACAAATCTACTGCCGGAAGGAGACAATATGCGATTTTGTAAAGGACAAAAAATTGTAGCACGTCAATAAGGGCTATTATTAGCAATCAACGCTTATATAATAGTAGTAACATTTCCTAATTTGACATTTCATATTTAGATGTGTAAAGAATAATACCCAAATTGAATTGATTTGGTGTGCTAACAACTAATCTACTACTATATTATATATAATACCCAAATTAAATCAATTTGATGCTAGCAATTAATATTCTACTATACATAGGAAAAAGGACTACATGCAATTACTAACAAAATTTATATGAGCATCTAAGGAGGGATAATCATTAATCAACACATTAAAATGTGCATGACTAGACTTGTAAATAAGTAAGCTTGAGATTCATGTACAATTAATTTTGTACTATTAATTAGATTAATACTGTATTACTTAATTATATATATAATAGATTTAGTATTTTATCATCTTGTATATATATTAACAATGATTAAGTAAGATAAATCACACATTCAAAATATATATATAATCCAACTTGAATTTTTACAGTTGCATAAGTCATACATTATTGAAATGCAAAAGCCATAACATTCATAATTACACAAATATTTCAAGTACAATTAGTCAAATTGAACTTGAAGCACAATTTGTTTATCAATTAATCAATATTGTAGCACACGAGTTTAATTAGTTATTAGTAATGTAGCACAGTCATATTAGATCGGGTAATCGAATATCCGCTCACGCGATCATACGAAAGAATCTCGTAAGTAGCGTAACCACGCGCTAGCCGGAATTTTCCGGTCCCACCCACCACTGCCGCCTCATTCAACCGCTCAAACTGTGCATAAGAACCTTGCAATTCCAACGTGCTGCCTTTATACTTTCCATTGATAAACACGATTGACATTAGCACCTGAGCGTGGGACCCTTCTAGGGACGTTATGATGTATGTACCTCGGCCCCGTGCAATTGGGGCCGAGCCCTCCTCAATATCTTCGGTTATCGGGTCGTCTGTGCAGAACATGGCTCCGAACTTTGTGAAGCTTAGGGGGCCCGTAGACGGGCCATGCATCGGGATCGTGGTCGCGTTTGGGCCGCCGGCAAAATCTTTGTAGTAGATTGTCATTTTTATCTCTTTGAGATTCCTCAGATATGCCTCAAAATGTGTAAAAATGGCAAGAAAAAAGAGTAGAGATAATGTGATTTTGATGGATGACATAATTGAGAGCTCAAATTGATGACTATGTTTCAGTTTTGTGTGATTTGGTTATAATTCTTCAAGATTTATTTATAGCAAGGGTTTGAAACAAGTGATCAAGTGAAATAGACTTGCCTACTAATATATAAAATTAAGAATATATAATCTTATCTTAATTGGGATTGTGCAAGGCTTGATGTTGTTAATTTTGTCGTTGTTGAACAAATGATTATTTGTTTGAATTGATTAATTTTGTGCAAGTGTTTGGCATGGTATTGTTTTTAATTATGTGCACATCAACATATATTGCATATCATTGTAGAAAAGGAAATATCCATAAAATTAAATGTCTATTACTATATAGTAAGGATTGTATATGAGTTGAGTTATTTAATAATTATTTAAATCTTGATGGGGACAATTTTTTTGGCGAGACACAAAAGTTATATAACATGCATGGACCATTTGTTTAGATTAATATATGATGCTCTTGTATTTTTATGTGCATAACATAATATTCCCTCCATAACGTATAATATTTAGTACAAATAAAATTAATTTGATTCTATCAACTAATCTACTGCCGGAAAGGGACAAGATGCAATTATATAACCAACAAAAAAATGTAGCACATAAAAAAGGACTATTGATAGCAATCAACGCTTATATAATAGATAGAATTATATTTCCTAATTTGATAGGACATGTCTTTTAATATATGCTTAATATTATATGTAGCTGTCTCTATAGGATATTAAATTAATAAAGATAAAAACAAATTAATATCTTGATCACATATATAATTAAGTGTGAGTACTTTTAATTAATATTCATTTTAAAAAATAGATTGATGCTATAATTAACAATTAATCTACTATAGGAAAGTGACTAGGGAAAATAATCAATGAAAAGTATTAAAATGCAAAAGCTTCACATCCATCACTAATTCACTATCATGAGCTAATTGCATAAACATTTCGAGTACAATCAAATAGAAATTGATGGAAAATTCATTTATTAACCAATAGCAACACAATTTAGTAATGTAACACCGTCATATTAGATTGTACAACTAAATAGCCACGCTCGGAATCCGTGTAAAGCGTCTTGAAAGTAGCGTAGCCGCGGGCTAGCCGGAATTTCCCGGTCCCACCGACAATCGCAGTCTCCGTCATCCGCTCGAACTGCTCGTAAGAACCCTGTATTTCCAATGTGCTGCCTTTATACTTACCATTGATAAATACGATCGATATTAGCATGTGGGCATGGGACCCATCTAGGGCCGATACGACGTAAATACCTTGGCTCCTAGCAATTGGGGCCGAGGATTCCTCGATTCCTTCGGTTATCGGATCATCCGTGCAGAACATGGCCCCGAACTTGGTCATGTTGAGGGGGCCGGTCGAAGGGCGCGGAATCTCGATTAGAGTCGTGTTCCGCGCGCCAAAATATTCGTGGTAGTAGATTGTCATTTCGGTCGTTTTGTGATGCCCTAACTTTGCCGAAGAATATGTGAAAATGGTGAAAAAGAAAAGCAAAGGTAATGTGATTTTGATGGATGCCATAGCAATAAATTTTGAGAATTCAAAGAAATCTATAGAGTTTTGTGGGATTTGGTTATAACTTTTCACAAGATGTATTTATAGCGCCGAGGGTCGACAAAATTGAGCAATAACTTTGAAGGTTAAATAAATCTAGCCACTTTATTTAAAATTAGGCTTTGCCCACCGTGGGATGCACGGAAATAATTTTAATTTTAAAAAAAATAAAAAATGATCGAAACAAATTAGGAAAATAAAATATAAATATGAAATATATATAAAAAAAATGTCAGATAGTAGCTAGACTTTATGACAATTATATGATTGATTTTTTTTCTCACTTTGAGAAATAAGGAAAAGATTGTAAATAATATTATTTTTAACTAAATTAATATTTTAAAATAAAATGACATATGAAACTGAAAATAAGAAATAAGAAAATAAAAGGAAAAATTATTAATTCTAAATTAAGAATCGAAAAAATAAAGTAAAAAACGATAAAAAAATAAGAAAACATTTGAAAAATAAATGGAAGTTATAATAGGAGTGGGAAGTTTTATTTCTAATATAAAAAATTTATTTCCAAATCAATTTTCAAACTCAAAATGGAGTATTTATCAAATTAAAGATATTTTTGTGATCTTCAATTTGATATCAATATTGAACATGTTTCTGTTTTGAAAATTGCTATAATTTTTGAAGAAGAGAGTGAATAAAAAAGAAGAAAAATCTGAAAATTTCTCTCCTTAATCGCATGCGCAATGGATAATTTATAAATTGTAACCCAAATTTTCACATTATTTTCAAAATTGCCACTGAAATCCATTTCAAATTGATCAAATTATATATTTAGCTTTAATCATAGTATAGATGATAAAAGTGTTTTTCAAAATTAACTATAAATTAAAAATCACAATAATATTTATGTTTGCAATTATTTTTTATATATTATTATATCAAATTAAAGATCTTTTTCCTATCTTTAACATATTAAATATCATTTCACGTATCCAATTATAATAAAAAAAGAATTTTAAAAAATATTATGTTATCTCTCTCTCTCCACGTGCTTCCACGTACACACGCAAATAGTAGCAGTTTTTCTTTTCTTATCTTCCCTCTACAACTAAATAAACATTTAATTTTGAATAAACTACGAAATTGCCATTAAAATTGAAATCAATTTCAAATTGATTTTTAATTGGACTCCATATTTAAATATAGTATAGATATATAAAAGCTATTTAAATAGACATGTAAAGCATATAATACCAAAAATCACTTTATAAATATATGATTAAATAAATAACAAATAAAATGCACGTGATGTCACGACAATATATCTCTCGAATATAATGGGGAATCAAATCCTATTTTAAAACAGTTTGAATCATATGGGATAAAAAATTCAGCTTTCTTCCCAATTAATTTGACGTATGTGCCTATGTGGTACTGGTGAGGATCTCTCCACAAATACAATTAATTACAAAAAAAAAAATTAGGGAGAGCATTAATAATTAATTTCTCAATCTCTATTTAGTTTCCTCGTCAAATTAAAGTAATTAAATAATTCTAAATTGATCTGGATTTCTAACTAATAGAATTTTTAGTTAAGGAAGTGAATGATCTTGTATTTAAAATACGTAGATCTGAATCACATAAACGTTTTTTAAGTCGAATAATTTACAAACATGTCTATATATATATATATGCTGAAATCATTGCGACTCGAGGCTTTGAAGTCTAAAGTTGTTCGAGAGAGAAATTAGTAGTAAAAGAAATATTCTTTTTAAGTAAGAAATGGCTAGCTATGCCTATTAATTTCTTTTTCTTTTCTTTTTTGTTATTTTTTTTAACAAAAAAATAATGAATATAAAATATTTTATGAGGCAAAGTTAAATAACTGCAGGTGGCGATCCGAGAATCTTGCAGGCTGCAGTTGGCCAAGTTTAAATATTTTATAATAAATATTATTAATATATGCCTTGAAGATCGACTTACCTCTAAGCATACATCTAATCACATGTCTTATTTAAATATGATATTTAATTAAACAATATATATATAGTTTTTCTTTTTCAAATCTGTTCATACATATATATAGGTTCTAGTGAAAATCAACCTTAATTATTTTGTTCACCTTAACTGAACGATCACATAAAAAACATTTTATGCATAGTAAAAACATTAATATTTTGTATACCGTGAGCCATAAATGTGAATAAATTAAGTTAGTAGATGAAACTTTACTAAAAAGGGATTGCAAATACAATAAAATGCAGGGAGAGAGTTGTAAATAATTTAGCTTGAAAATATTTGAGTTCGACTCTTTAGGAAAGTTCGTTAAATATATATATATATACTTGCATAGGATTCTCAATTTTATATTTCACTTATAAAATTTAATTTTAATAAATTGCAATTTAGAAATTAAAGCACAAATGTACAAATTATTCCAACTTGAAGTTTTACTGCTACACGTGTAAATATTACAACCATATAAATAATTAATTGAAATGAGAAATCCATCGCATCCATAATTGCATAAATATTTCAAGTACAAATTCTCAAAAAAATCAAGTACAATCAAATTGAAATTTTAAGTACAATTTAATTATAATTAACCAATGTAGAATTTAGTATATAATGAAACACGGTCACGTTAGATCTAACTTGGATATAACCTTGTACATCATTATAGCCAAGCGTCTCGAAAGTAGCATAACCACGTGCCAGCCGGAATTTTCCTGTGCCACCCACCACCGACACCTCTGTCACAGGCTCAAATTGAGCATAAATACCCTGCATTTCCAGCGTGCTGCCTTTATACTCGCCACTGACAAACACAATCGATGCCAGCATTAGGGCCTGGGACCCATCTAGGGACGACACGGTATACATAGCTTGGCCCCTTGCTATTGGGACTGAATCCTCCTCGTTTTCTTCGGACATTGGATTGTCCGTGACGAACATGGCCCCGAACCTCGTGGTGTTTATGGGGCCCGATGATGGGACCGGTATCTCGGTCACGGTCGTGTTTTGGTCACCGACATATTCTTTGATGTAGAATGTCATTTCGGTCTCTTTTAGATGCCCCAATTTTGACTCGGAATATGAAAATATGGCCAAAAATAAAAGTAAAAGTAGTGTGATTTTGTTGGATGCCATAATCTTGAAATTTTGAGAACTCAAATTCAATTGATTTGAAGTTTGAGTTTTGTGTGATTTGGTTTCTAGCCTTTCAAGACTTATTTATAGGGTCGAGAGTTCGAAACTATGAAGCATGTGAAATAAACTATCCAACTAATAGTTGACATGCAGTTATTGGCTGTCAATAGCTGTATAAAAAAATAAAGAATATACATATGGATAAATAGCACTTTAAACTTCAAACTATTTTGACACTATTAATTATACCTTCAATTATAATTTTTTTTTCCAAATCCTACATTATCATTTTAAAAAAAGTTCAAGGTATAATTAATAGTATCAAAATAATTTGCGATTTAACATAATATTTAATCTATATATGAATATATATTATAGAGTATTATTATTTTAA
The DNA here is from genome assembly GCA_036873715.1 of Salvia sclarea. Classification (NCBI taxonomy): domain Eukaryota; kingdom Viridiplantae; phylum Streptophyta; class Magnoliopsida; order Lamiales; family Lamiaceae; genus Salvia; species Salvia sclarea. The sequence continues at coordinate 946,420 of JAYJMF010000036.1, read as the reverse complement.
TTAATTGTGGCATTGCGAAAAGGCGGCCTTTATTTTGTTTATATAAAGTTTGCTGTTAAAAGATAATACTAATTTGTTTAATTAATTAATTTGATGCTGTATTTGGACTTATTTACAAAGTCTCACCAAACAATTTTTTTTTTCAATCAAATTTAAATCACTCTGAAGTAGTTGGACTTATTTACATGCATAATAATGGCATCGTGCAAAGACTCGATATTATTTTTTTGTTATTGAAAAATTTACGATTTTTCATAAACCAATTTGATGGTGTACGTATTTGGAATTAACTATTTTAAACACATTTGCATATTAAAGTTTTGAAAGTCAACTTTCTTATATAGGACGATTAAATTAAGATAATTATCCTGATCATATAAGTGGAAACACTATCTAAATATAAAAATATATTTAGTGTATCGATTTAACAAAAAAAATGGGTCCACTCAATCTTGTTAGTTGTTACTTGTTAGCATAAAATGGGTCCATTTTAAGATAGACAATGTACCTAACTCTTTGATTAAAAAAAATATTAAATTACGTGGTAATTTGAATTATTAAAATATTTTAATATATATGTAAATTGTTTCACTTCAACATATTAATTTGATTTAATTAATATTATTCGTCCGAATACCTAACTCATGATCCAATGGGTTCATATTTCGCTATGGGCTTTGCCTTATTAAGAGTGGCTAAATATTTTTATGTCATGGCCCAATAGGGTTGAAAATCATGGGATATTCTTATATAATTCATTTTTGAAATTAATGAAATGTATTATGTCTTAAAATTAGTCTCCCATCTTCAAAAATTTCTTCTTCTAATAAAATTAATCCCCATATTATTTATTAATTCATTTATTTCAATTTTTAGCTAACTTAAATTATTATTATTATTATCATTAGTAATATAATTATTAAATAAAGAACCATATTTAACAATAAATTAACTGAATGTAAATAAATAAATAAAAATACTTATACTATTAGCAATTATAATTTTAAAAAATTATACAAAACATTAAAAATAATTATAAATCTTACTTATCAAACTTAATAATGAGCAGAATTAACCTGATCACTACTATCCGACTACCTAATTGAACATAGTAAAATTGAATCCTTACATCGAATAAGCAAAAAATTAATTGCAAACAAAATCAGCCCTTTATTATCCATGTCTCTTTATATGTACAAATGTCACGTTCCTTTAATTGTCTACATCAAATCATAATTACATTATTAAGATGGAAAAAGTAACAAAATAACATGTAAAAAAATTCCGAATTAAGTTCTAATAAATCCCTCCAAGAAAAATAACTATATCATCATCATCATCATCATCATCATCTGTTGACATAGAAGCTCGATCCATTGAGATCGTTGCTGCTATTGTTATTGTTGTTGTTGTTATTGTTATTGTTATTGCCCCCGTTATTCGTGGAAGAACCGCCTATGATAGAGGTGATTGCTGCAGCCAATGCTGCAGCAAAATTAGGATCAATGGGCTGAATTGGATTCGAAGAAGTGTCATTCAACTGATTATTGTGATTTGATGAGTGCAAATGTTGTGATTGATGGTTGTTTTGGTCAATTTCTTGGGACATTTGTAGGCCGGAAAATTGGGATTGGTTGTACAATGCTTGCCCCAAGAGTTGGGGCAAAAAGGCCGCGGCCGTCGTTGCCGGTGGGGTCGAAAGGGGGATCGGGAGGCGGGGGGATTGCAACGGGTTCGGGGATTTCGTTAGGTCTAATGTGACGGTGGGGAAGGGCGCGGAGGTGGAGATGGTGGCCATGTTGGTGGAGCACGGGAGGAGGGTTCGGGCGAGGAAGCTAGGGTTCATTAGGCCGTCAGCGCTCGGCATTGAGCCCGAGAGGAGCATCCTAGCGGCCGACGAGGTCGTTGATGCCATAGCCATCGCGGTTGGTGGCAACGGGTGGTTGTGGTGCCCCTCGTAGGTCGTGATGAGGATGCTCCTGTCCTCCGCGCATCTCTGGACCTGTTGAGGTACGGAATAGAACATGGAAACGCGTTTTTAAAAGGGTGGCGATTTTAAATGCCCTCTTTGTTAAATGGTAAATTAAAAATGCCCCCTTTTATAAAAAAACGCCGATTCTATGTTCAAATTGACTAAATTACCCTTCATAAATGTACTTGTGTCATAAAAGTGTGAGAAAAAAATAGGTAATCAGACATATGAGGTATCCTACCGGCCAACTCAAGGTAGCTGATTGGGCAGTTAGCCATATAGGCCTGCTAGCCGATCGGCTCGAGGTATCCGATTGGACAGCCGTCTCATATGACCGACTACCTACTTCCCTCTTACACTTTTCTAAAAAGGTGCAAGATTTTTTACAAAAGACAATGACAATTTGTCAACATAAAGAGTATATTAGACCATTCACTTAAACTAGAGCACTTGATTAGCTTTTTACAAAAGTGGGCATTTTTTTAATTTACATTTAACAAAACGGACATATTTGCCTATTACCATTTTTTAAAAGGTCGGAAAAAAAAAAGTAATTAAGAATAATTTTGGAAAACATACTTGTTTTCTAACGGGGCAACCCACCGCCATCGTGCAACGATAGTATGCACGAGGGCACGGGTTCCCCTTGGCTATCTTCTGACCATATTTCCGCCACTGACACCCATCGGTCATCTGTCAGCGACCGTCATCCCAAAAATCAAAATCAAATCACATTTTTCCAAATAAAACCAAACACGACATTAAAATAAATAAGTCAGTATCACATACCATCGGGTTCTCGGTCCGGGCCCTAACCGACACCCTGGCCTTCCTAATGGTGGCCTCCGTGGCCTGGTCGACACCATTAGCAGAAGAAGCCGAATGGCTAAGAAACTTCTGCCGGGGGCTCTGATTCCCCTCTCCTCCGGCCACGAGCCCATCCTCGGCCGGCCCCTCAGACGAGGAGCCGTCGTTTCCCACATCGACAAAGTGTCGATTCGTCGACGCCCCGTTTCCATGGAAGCTCTTATTGCCTTCTTCAGCAACTCCTTTCTGCTGCTGCTGCTGCTGCTGTTCTTGGATGATTGTCTGCAGATGAACTTGCAAGCCATTGTATTTGTTGGTGGCTTGATTCAATAGCTCTTTCAATCGCTCATTCTCTGAATTCATTCTTTCCAACTCATTCTTCAAAACCCCAACCTGTAACAATCACACACACACACTCACACACACATTGATTACATATTTATATTCACACTATGTGTGTGTGTGTTCTTGAAATTTTTGTGTAAGAATTCTTGTTTCAAATTTTCTTTGTACTCTTTTTAATGTGTTTTGTGTTTTAAATGCACAATTGATCGGGATGGGATCCTCCGTCCCACTATTTTATGTGATTTCAGGGTGTCCCGTTATTAATTTTACTTATTTTAATAACATTTGCTATAAAAATAATTATGGTTATATAATGAACCAAAATTAATATTTATTATAAAGATTAAAAAAATACTTATATATCCTAATTTTTGAATAATCGACCAAAATAATTATTTTTAAATTGAAAATATATATAACTTATATGTATAAAAGAAAATTAATTATACCGGATATTACTTCATTATTTTCTACAACATTTTTATAAAATAAAATTTAGTTTTAAATTAATGAATCATAATTAACATCTATTATAAAATATCAAAATTTGTAAAAAATGATATACCATATTTTTAGAATAATTAATCAGAATAATCATTTTTAAATTCAAAAACGCAAATTAGATATAACAATTAATTTTAAATTTTAATATGGATTTGTAATTTGGCGAATCCTAGTTAATAATCATTAGATCATATTAAAATATAAAAACTGAAAATTGGAGAATTTCTTTTACTAAAAACTAGAAGAAAAGAAAATATTAAAATGGACATAAAGAATATGCTCCCTTTGTCTCTTTCTCACCTCACTTTTGAATCTACGGTCGGAGTTGGAATATGCTCCGCCGTCGATGAACTGATCGCCGCCGTTGCTCGCCGTGAGGAGAAGCAGCTCAGTCTGTAAAAAAATATATATATATATAATCACAACCAAAAAATAACCACCACGTTAATTACACTAATTAATTAGGATTCAATTGATTTTGAGCTCGTTAATCACGCCAATTAGGATGCTTAATTGTTCTCCCAAAGAGAACAAATTCCATATACAGATTTACATTAACACTGAAATCAGAGATCGGAGAAGTTCCAGTCGTGTAGAAATCTCCGCCGCCGCCGCCGCCGCCGAGCTCTTTCTTGTCGGAGAAAAAATCCATTTCATCCACCACGATTTTCCCCTTATCCCCGACACCCTCCGCGGCCTGATCCGCGGCGGCGCAGCCGAGGTGCAGCGGGAACTGGATGGTGGAATGCGGCGGCGATCTAGCGGAATCCATCGGCGGCGGCGGCGGAAGTGTGGGATTGATTTATGCGGATGAGGTGTTCGATGAAATGCGAGCCCACTTCTTATTCGCCACCGACACGCACGAGATCCTCTATTTTAAAATAATAATTGCACGATGTAAAAAATTACATCGTGCAATTGCTATATATAGACGTCTTCACGTGATGACGTGTGCTAAATTTCGGTTGGATGGGAATCTATATATTCGCGGGCGGGTTCGATATGATGTGTTATAACTTTATACGTAAAATGCATTGATAATATCGGAGAGAAATCTTGGTGGGAGAGGAGAAGATCTAAGAGGCTAAGACCAAGTAATTAGTGAGTAATTAGTGAGTAATTAGTAAGATTTGTGATTTTGACGATGTCAGATTTTTCTAGCTAAGTATTTCTAGATAAATTTTGTGGTCTATTTTAGGATGGGTTTCAACGGTTTAAGCTAGGTGTGCGTGTGGACGTTTGACTATTATGTGTATCATTGTACAAATAAATATTTATTGGATGGAGTGTAGAAGGATTTTGATATATGTAGGACTTTAGGAGGAAATTATTTTCCACTTGCTAGATTTGTGTAACATTCGTTATAGTCATGGTTCAATTAAGATTTGTTCGAAAAGTAATTATTTTTGTTTGGTTTCGAATTTTGATATATGTAAAATATTAAAAATGGCTATATCTATATTTATTTAGGAGTATATTTACATGTTAATTTAAAGATGTATTCTCTTGCGGGCACGTCTGTATGTTTGAATCGAGAAAGGTTTCTTCACAGTAAATGACAATTTAGAACGTTTATAAACAAATTGACACTTTTTTTTCTTTTTTTTCAATAAATGACTCGTCAAGACGTCGGCATATGAGATTTGGTATAAAATAAAAGGTTCAAAAGAAAATTCACTCATTAATTCACGGTCATCTTTGAAAATTTGGTCAATTAATTTAAAAGTGAAGGGAAAAATATTTTCTACAAAATATTAGTTGAATTTGAAGATATGTTATTTTACTTGTGACTTCGTCGTTCCACCAATTAGGTCATTTCATTAAAATGTAGGTGAGCGCAAATTGACCGTTTCATCAAAGCAACAATATAGTTCCATGTTATCATGACGTGGGGATGAGTGCCACGCGTATATTGATGATGTCATATTATAAACAATGTTTGTTTATATTCTGAAATATGAGTACACACAGAAGCTGCATAAAACAAACTTTTTTATACTCCCTCCGTCCCCCATATATAGGCCCATGGAAGAGTGGCACGGGTTTTAATAAAAAGTGAAAATGATGGT